>CAUYLG010046213.1:70000-145121 GCA_963573385.1 Cacajao melanocephalus
TTTTTTCTTTTCCAGCCGCTGCTGAATGATTCCAAGGTTCTTTGCAGCAGACCGGGCTGCATCAAAGTGGGTCTCTGTGCAACGTTTTGTGTTTCTTTTAGGAAAATGGCACCAGGGTGTGAATTGTGCATCTCGCGCGGATCACTGCCACCACCCCCTGAACCATGGATTTGACTATTTCTATGGCATGCCCTTCACGCTCACCAACGACTGTGACCCAGGCAGGCCCCCTGAAGTGGACGCCGGCCTCAGGGCACAGCTCTGGGTTTACACCCAGTGCCTGGCGCTGGGGATTCTCACCGTGGCTGCCGGCAAGACCTGCGGTCTCATCTCTGTCTCCAGCAGAGCAGTCACCGGCATGGCCGGCCTGGTCTTCCTGTTTTTCATCTCCTGGTACTCCAGCTTTGGCTTTGTGCGCCGCTGGAACTGTATCCTGATGAGAAACCATGACGTCACGGAGCAGCCCATGGTTCTGGAGAACACAGCGAGTCTTATGCTAAAGGAAGCCATTTCCTATATTGAAAGGTAAGCAACTGTCGCATCTTAAACAGGAGGTGGGGCCGGGCCTGGTGGCTCACGCCTGTCATCCCAGCACTTTGGGAGGCTGAGGTGGGCGGATCACGAGGTTAGGAGTTTGAGACTAGCCTGGCCAAAATGGTGAAACTCCGTCTCTATTAAAGATACGAAAAACAAAACAAAACAAAATTAGCTGGGCGTGGTGGCACACACCTGTAATACCAGATACTCAGGAGGCTGAGGCAGGAGAATCACTTGAACCCGGGAGGTGGAGGTTGCAGTGAGCCAATATTGTGCCACTGCACTCCAGCGTGGTGACGGGACAGGCACAGTGGCTCATGTGTGTCATCCCAGCACTTTGGGAGGCCAAGATAGGAGGATCCCTTGAGTCCAGGAGTTTGATGCTAGCTTGGGCAACATAGGAAGACTGGTTCTACAGTAACTATAATCATTAGCGAGGCATGGTGGTGTGTGGCAGTAATGCCAGCTACTCAGGAGGCTAAGGTGGGAAGATCACTTAAGGTGGGTTATAGAGGCTGCAGAAAGCTATGATCACACCACTGTACTTCAGCATGGGTGACAGAGAGAGGCCTTGTTGCTAAAAATATAAGATTTAATTTTTAAAAAGAGGCGGTAATGTCTCAGAGCATCTGAGAGTCTCCTTATGATCGCTGTGGTCTCGGACAACAGCCCTAGGAGGAGATGGTTACAGAAGCCAGCCTTTTTATATGGTTGCGTTGCCCGTATTAGAGCCTCGATGTGGATGGCATGTGGTGGCTCAAATAGCATTGACATAGATGCCATTGTATTCTCTACATTATTTTCTTCGACAGTTTTTAAAACTGTTTTGCATTCTTTGTAGATATGGGTTCTCCTGGGCTCAAGCAATCCTCCCATCTTGGCCTCCCAAAGTGCTGGGATTACAGAAGTGAGCCACTGTGTCCGGTCTTTTTAAATGTGTCACTTTTTTTTTTTCCTTTTTTGAGACAAAGTCTCTCTATATGACCCAAGCTGGTCTTGAATTCCTGGGCTCAAGCCATCCTCCCACCTCGGCCTTCCAGAGTATTGGGATTACAAATGTGAGCCACCATGCCTGGCCCTTACTTTTTAATTTGTACACATTTATGGGGTATGTGTGACATTTTGTTACATGTGTACACTGAATAGCAATCAAGTCAGCACACTTAGGGTGTCCATCTCCTGACTGCTCTCAGACATGAAGTGTATTCCTTTAAACTTACTGTATGTTTGGGCTCTTTAAAAACCACTTCTCTTTGCCCTTCACCCTTCCCTGCCTCTGGTCTCTATCACTGTATTCTCTATTTTCATGTGATCGATTTTTTTAGCTCTCACATATGAGTGAGAAAATGCAGGATCAGTCTTTCTGTGCCTGGCTTATTTCACTTAACATAATAACCTCCTGTTTTATCTGTGTTGCTGCAAATGACAGGATTCCATTCTTTTTGATGGCTGACTAGTATTCCATTATGTACATATACTAGATGTTCCCTTCTTTTCTGAGACAGGGTTGGCTTACGGCAATCTCTGTCTCCCTGGCTCAAGCAGTTCTTGTGCCTTAGCCTCTTCAGTGGTGGAATTATAGGTGCCTGTCACCACATCCTGTTAATTTTTTTATTTTTAGTAGAGACAGGGTTTCACCATTTCACCATGTTGGCCAGGCTGGTCTCGAACTCCTGACCTCAACTCATCTGCCTGGCTCAGCCTCCCAAAGTGCTAGGATTACAGGCTTAAGCCACCGTGCCCAGCCTCCATTCTTTTTTTATGGCTGAATAGTGTTCCTTTGTGGACATATACTGTTTATTTATTTATTTATTTAGAGACAGGGTCTGACTCTGTCACCCATGCTGGAGGGGAGTGGTGTGATCATGGCACCTCCTGGGTTAAAGCCATCCTCCACCGCAGCCTCCTGAATAGCTCGGACTACAGGCTCAAGCCACAACACCCAGCTAATTTTTCTATTTTTTATAGAGATGGCAATTCACCATGTTGCCCAGGCTGGTCTGGAACTCCTGGCCTGAAGCGATCCTCCCACCTCAGCCTCTCAAAGTGTTGGGATTACAGGTGTGAGCCACTGCGCCCAGCCCACTATTCTTGATGCACTCATTCACCAACGGACTCAGATGCGGATCCCCTGCCTTGGCTCTCGTGAATAGTGTGGTGTGAACACAGGGGTGCAGGGGTCCCTTTGATGTACAGTGTATTCTGTGGATTCTCAAGGAGGCTTTCTTCTTTCAGACACAAGCATGGGCCATTTCTCCTCTTCCTTTCTTTGCTGCATGTGCACATTCCCCTTGTGACCACAAGAGCATTCCTGGGGAAAAGTCAGCACGGCTTATATGGTGACAATGTGGAGGAGATGGACTGGCTCGTAGGTAAGTCAACGTTCCACAGAGCCTCCCTCCACTCTTGGCCTCAGCGTTGAACATAGGTTGTAACAGACTGGCCATCTGAATATGAGCCAGCTTGCAATAACAAATAAGAGCGGTGGCTCACGCCTGTAATCCCAGCACTTTGAGAAGCTGAGGCAGGTGGATCATCTGAGGTCAGGAGTTTGAGACCAGCCTGGGGGACATGATGAAACCCTGTCTCTACTAAAAATACAAAAAATTAGCCCAGCTTGGTGCTGTATGCCTGTAGTCCCAGCTACTTGGGAGGCTGAGGTGTGAGAATCACTCAAACCTGTGAGGCGGAGATTGCAGTGAGCTGAAATCGTGCCACTGCACTCCAGCCTGGGTGACAGATCAAGACTCTGTCTCAAAAAAAAAGGAATAAGAGTAACTCTTAGCACTTTGGGAGGCCCAGGTGGGCAGATTGCTTGAGGTCAGGAATTCAATTCCAGCTTGTACAACATACTGAGACCCCATCTCTACAAAAAATAAAATGCTTAGCCAGGCATGGTGGTACATGCCTGTAATCCTAGCTTCTCAGGAGGCTGAGGCAGGAGGATCGCTTGAGCCAGGGAAGTCAAGGCTGCAGTGAGCTGAGGTTGCACTGCTGTACTCCAGGCTGGGCAACAGAGTGGGACCCTGTCTCATAAATAATAATAGTACAAAGAATGGGAGCAGAACATGCTCCAATATCATTTATTTGATCCTTCAGTATTGCCAATTACTTAGTCTAATTTTGCACAGAATCAGCCTTCTACACAGCCAGTGACTTAATGTCCTCATTAGAAGTTACAGAAAGTGATGCAATAAAGTTAACATTCAGATCAATGCAGAGACACTGTCTTCCTTTTGTGGCCTTCAGGAAACCCTGGAGAGGACCAGTGAGGCTGCAGTTTCTTGAAAGAGCATAGACATTACAATTCTTGCAGAATCTGAACGTGTCTCCTGAGACAAGCATAGTGATAGAGTGGGATTAGCTCACAGTCTTAAAAGTCTGCATTTTCAGGCGAGGCAAGGTGGCTCATGCCTGTAATCCCAGCATTTTGGGAGGCTGAGGCAGGCAGATTGCTTTAGGTCAGGAGTTCAAGACCAGCCTGAGCAACATAGTGGGACCCCCCCCATCTCTACAAAAATTTAAAAAAGTAGACACGCATGGTGATGTGCACCTGTGGTCCCAGCTACTCCAGAGGTTGAAGTGGGAAGATAATTTGAGCCCAGGAGGTTGATGCTGCAATAAGCTATAATTGTTGCACCACTGAATTCCAGCCTGGGCAATAGAGCAAGACTCTGTCTCCAAAATCAAAAGAAATAAAAGACAAAGAATAGGGAGAAAAACTTCTCTCATATCATTTATTTGCTCCTTCAGTATTTTCAAGCACTTAGTCTAATTTGCACAAAATCAACTGTATTAGTACATTCTTGCACAGAAATACCTGAGAAAAGAGGTTGAATTGGCTCGCGGGTCTGCAGGCTGTACAGGAAGTATGGCAGCATCTGCTGCCTGAGGAGCTTTTGCTCATGGTGGAAGGTGAAGGGGGAGCAGGCGTCTCGTGGCAGGAGCAGGACCAAGAGAGGAGGCGAGGAGCCGCACACTTTTAAACAACCAGATCCCTAAAGAACCCACTCACTCCACAGCACCAAGAGGGGGTTGGTGCCCCAACATTCCTGAGAACTCTGCCTCTATCATCCAATCACCTCCCACCAGACCCCACCGCCAACACTGAGGATTACAATTCAACAGGGGATTTGGGTGGGGACACAGATCCAAACCATACTGTCAACCTTCTACATAGCCAATGACTTAATGTCCTCATTAGAAGGAACAGAAACTAAAGCAATAAAGTTAACGTTCAGGACAATGCAGAGACATCACCTTATTCCTATGGCCTTGAAGAAACCCTGGAGAGGACCAATGAGGCTGCAGATTCTTAAGAGAGTGTGGATGTTAAAACCATTGCAGAATCTGAACGTATCTTCTGAGACAAGCATAGTGATAGGGAGAGACTGGTTCACAATGTAAACCAAAAATAAAATTCAAAGGCTCCTCACAACCATCTGAATGGATTTCCTCCTTTGCCAGGGCACCCTAAAATTTAACCTGAGAGACTGGTTCCAGCCATGATGGAGAAGGGGGTCGGACACGCCTCATTCTACCCTCCAGCATGAACACCCACACAGACCTTACGTCTGATAAGAGACATTTACAGTCTATTTTCTCTGAAGCCTGCGACCTGCAGGCACCATGTGCATAGTAAAACCTAGATCTCCACAACCCGTTATCATAACCCAGACATTCCTTTCTGTTGATGAGAACTCTTCAGTCAATTGCCAATCAGAATATGTTTAAACCCCCCACTTCAAGTTGTTCCACATTTCCAGCTCAAACCAACATACATTTTACATGTATTGACTGATGTCTCACATCTCCCTAAAGTATATAAAACCAAGCTTTGCCCCAACCACCTTGAACACATGCCATCAGGGCCTCCTGAGGCTGTGTCATGGGCACATCCTTAACCTTGGCAAAATAAACTTTCTAAATTGATTGAGACCTGTCTCAGATACTTTTCAGTTTACAGCAGTCTTCAAGCTCTGCATTTTTGGAGCTACAGATGACAGTGTGGTTTATACTATCTTGACTTTCAGTGATTTCAATGACCAGTGGCCTCCAGAGATAAAGCAATTGCTTTGCAGAGCGTCCTCTGCACTTCTGAGTCATCAACCTCCAATATGCCATACCCATCGATGCTACTTATAGCCCTGCTTCTTCCTATATGGACAGGGTTCTGTCATCACTGAGTCTCACCATTTCCCTTGCCCCAATGTCTTTATTATGTCACACACACACACACACACACAGAGGCACTGTGTTTAAAACAGCATGCCAATTGACAAAATTGGCATTGTGTGTTCATTCTGTGTTTTGTATTGGTGATACCTTTGGATCAACCAAAAGAGTCAAACTCTGTAAATATTTGGAGAGATTTATTCTGAGACTATGAGTGATCAGTGACCCATGGCACAGCCCTCAGGAGGTCCTGTGAACATGTACCCAAGGTGGTCGGGGTGCAACTTGGTTTTATAAATTTAGGAAGACATACGGCATCAATCAATATGCATAAGACATACCTCGGTTCGTTCCAGAAAGGCAAGACCACTGGAAGGGGTCTTCCAGGTCAAAGACAGAGTTACAGATTTTCTGATCAGCAGGTGGTTGAAAGAGTTATTATCTGAGAATCAATAGAAGGGAATGTCTGGTTTCCAATAAGAGGCTGTGGAGGCCAAGGTTTTCTGATGCCAATGAAGCCTCCAGGTAGCAGGCTTCAGAGAGAATAGATGGTCAATGTTTCTTATTGGACTTAAAGAGTCTGTTCTATCACTCTTTTTTTTTTTTAAACAGGGTCTCACTTTGTCGCCCAGGCCGGAGTGCAGTGGTGTGATCTTGACTCACTGCAGCTTTGACCTACCAGGCTCAGGTGATCCTCCCACCTCAGCCTCCTGAGTAGCTGGGACTACATACAGGCATGTGCCACAAAGCCTGGCTAATTTTTGTGTTTCTTGTAGAAATGGGGCTTTGCCATGTTGCTCATGCTAGTCTTGAACTCATGAGCTCAGTTGATCTTCCTGCCTTGGCCTCCTAAAGTGCTGGGATGACGGGCGTGAGCCAGTGTGCCTGGGCTTCTCTCAGTCATAAGGTCTCTGTTTTAATGTGAATGAATTTTAATGAATTCCAAAGAAAGTAGGGTATCATAATGCATGTCCAATTGCACCTGCCCCCGCCAGCCACCACTTTTCATCTGGCCTAACCTAGTTTTTTTTTGTTTGTTTGTTTGTTTGTTTGTTTTGAGACAGTCTCACTCTGTCGCCCAGGCTGCAATCAGTAGTGCAATCTTAGCTCACTGCAAGCTCTGCCTCCTAGGTTCAAGCGATTTTCCCACCTCAGCCTTGGTCCCAAGTAGCTAAGATTACAGGTGTGCAGGACCACACCTGCCTAATTTTTGTGTTTTTGGTAGAGATGAGGTTTCACCATAATGGCCAGGCTGGTCTTGAATTCCCAGCCTCAGGTGATCCACCCACCTCAGGCTCTCAAAGTGTTGGGATTACAGGTGTGAGCTGCCATGCCCAGCCTGACCTAGTTTTTCAGGTTAACTTTGGAATGGCCTTGGCCAAGGGGAGAGTCTATCAGTCAGTTGTGGGGAGCTTAGAATTTTATTATTGGTTTGCATTGTAAACAGCCTGTGGTGTCACAATGATTAGCTATATCTTATGCCTTGGGATCACATTGTAACCACAGCCTCCAAGTAACTGCAGTCTCTTCTTATGACTTCCTGGCAAGAGGTGTCTTATGTAGAAAGGAAGAAATACGTTGAACTAGTGGATGCTGCTTTGTTTACTTTGTCCTGAAGCTTTCCATTTTCTGTAAAGGTAAGATTCTTAATGCCATCGAAGACAATGGTTTAAAGAACTCAACATTCACATATTTCACCTCTGACCATGGAGGACATTTAGAGGCAAGAGATGGACATAGCCAGTTAGGGGGATGGAACGGAATTTACAAAGGTGAGTTGTGGACGCTGGGGACACATATGCATTTGACTAAATAGCTCCCACCACCGAGGGTCCCAGAACAAGTCAAACAGAAAATAAGTTTGCTCATTTCAAAAGGAATGTATGGAGCACCTACTGTAGACCAAGTTCTACCTAGATGAGCAGGAGAGGCAGATACGAAGTGACATCCCCTTCCTTTAAACGGTTTACATTTTAGTAGAAGAGAGAGAGGTATAAATAAATAATTCAGATAAAATTATTATATTCTTAATTTTTCAATATTTAATCAATGTATTACTATTTTAACTTTAATGTTTTAAATGCATCAATTAATACTGATGCATAATATTTAGTAAATATTGCTAAATTATTGATATTTAACAAATATTTTTAAAGTATTAATACATAATAAATATTTTAATACATTCTTTTCTTCTAAATAAAGGTAGCATAGAATGACTATAACAGTTGAAGCAGACACAGTGACCCACTGATATTCAAGAGGCTGGGGAGCAGCACAATTCTGGAAATACTGCTGTGGCTGTTTTTGGTAACCTCAGGCTGCCCCAGTGTGCATGTGTGCATGTGGGTGGCTGTGCATATTCACATACCTATGCACAAATACATCCAGGCATGCATACAAACTGGGCAGTTTCCAGCAAAATCCTAACAATGTCTTTTACTTACAGGTGGGAAGGGCATGGGAGGATGGGAAGGTGGGATCCGCGTGCCTGGGATCTTCCGCTGGCCCGGGGTGCTCCCAGCTGGCCGAGTAATTGACGAGCCCACGAGCCTGATGGACGTCTTCCCCACCGTGGTACAGCTGGCGGGTGGTGAGGTGCCCCAGGACAGGTACGTGGAGATAAGATTGCCTGTTCCCTGATTTTTTTTAATTGTTTTTAGTTTTTATTTATTTTTATTTCAATTTTGGGGAATGGGTGGTGTTTGGTTACATGAATAAGTTTTTCTTTTCTTTTTTTGAAATGGAGTCTCTGAGTGTCGCCCAGGCTGGAGTGCAATGGCAGTATCTCAACTCACTGCAACCTCTACCTCCCAGGTTCAAGCGATTCTACTGTCTCAGCCTCCCAAGTAGCTGGGATTACAGGTGCACACTGCCACGCCCAGCTAATTTTTTGTATTTTAGTAGAGATGGGGTTTCACCATGTTGCCCAGGCTGTTCTCAAACTCCTGAGCTCAGGCAATCCACCTGCCTTGGCCTCCCAGAGTGCTAGGGTTACAGGTGTGAGCCACTGCGACCTGCCATAAATAACTTCTTTACTGGTGATTTCTGAGATTATGGTGCACCCATCACCCAAGCAGTGTACACCGTATCTAATGTCTAGTCCTTTATCCCTCAACCCCCTCCTACCCTTTCCCCTGAGTCACCGAAGTCCATCGTATCATTCTTATGCTTTTACGTCCTCTCTTCATAACTAAGCTCCCATTTATGAGTGAGAACATACAATGTTTGGTTTTCCATTCCTGAGTTATTTCACTTAGAATAATGGTGTCCAATTCCATGTAGGTTGCTGCAAATGCCATTATTTTATTCCTTTTTATGGCTGAATAATATTCCATGGAGTGTATATATATTACACTTTTTAAATCCACTCTTTGATTGATGGACATTTGGGCTGGTTCCATATTTTTGCAACTGTGAATTGTGCTGCTATAAACATGCATGTGAAAGTATCGTATCCATATAATGAATTCTTTTCCCTAGGTAGATACCCAGGAGTGGGATTGCTGGATCAAATGGTAGTTCTACTTTTAGTTTCTTAAGGAATCTCCACACTGTTTTCCACAGTGGTTGTATTAATTTATATTCCCACCAGCAGTGTAGAAGTGTCCTCTGTTCACTGCATCCCCGCCAATATCTGTTATTGCTTGATGTTTTGATTATGGCCATTCTTGGAGGAGTGAGGTAGTATTCCATAGCGGTTTTGACCTACATTTTCCTTATCATTAGTTTCCTCTCATTCCTTCATATTAGGAGGGATAGAACAACATTGGAACTTTAAGAAAAATTCACTTCCTCCAATTTTGGGACCAACCTAGTGGAGAATGGCCATCCCCAGTTATAAGATAACATAAGAACAAAGACGGTGGCCATAGTAGTCACTTTCCACCGTTTCCATCATTGGCAAAGAGAAGATTAAATAATTAGAATGTGATCCATGTACGAACATCTTCCTATAATTTCCCAAAATATAAATACAATCTTGCCAATATGTTAGTGAAGCAAGAAAAACTGATTTTAAAATGGTTTATCACCTTGATATAAGCATATTGCAAGAGTCAACCTTATACAAGAGAAAACAAATTAAGCAAATACTTTGGTAATGATTTTATTTTACTCTATTTAAAGAAACACGTAAATGCTTCTATATAAGGGATGATCATATGAAGAACCCTATCTCTAACTTCTCACCCCCGAATCCTTTTTCTTTTTAAGAGTCAGGGTCTTGCCATGTTGCCCAGTCTGGTCTCTAACTCCTGGGATCAACTGATCTTTGGGAGGTCGAGACGGGCGGGTCATGTAAGGTCAGGAGTTTGAGACCAGCCTGGCCAATGTGGTGAAACCCCATCTCTACAAAAAATACAAAAATTAGCTGGGGGTGGTGGCTTGTACCTGTAGTCCCAGTTACTCAGGAGGCTGAGGCACAAGAATCTCTTGACCAGGAGGCAGAGGTTGCAGTGAGCTGAGATTGTGTCACTGCACTGCAGCCTGGGTGACAGAGCAAGACTCTGCCTCAAAACAAAAAAAGTAAGAAAAGTCAACCTAGGAATGTAGGCTGTCCAGCTGAAATATGAAGGCTTTGTGTTAACATCCAAGGTGGCAGTGCTGGGTGCATGTGCACTCTGCTTATGCAGTGCTGCATAACAAATAACCCCAACAGTTAGAGACTCTGTGTCTTGAAATAACCACGTGTATCCTGCTCAGCAACCTGCAATCTGATCAGTGACTGGGGAGACAGCTCATCTCTCCTCCATTTGCTGGGGAGCTTTGCAATCTGGGAGGTTTGTTCCCAGGTGCAAAAGGCTTCCTGGGAACCCATGGTCTGACTCTGCTCTGTGGTCTCTTCATGGAATCAGGGCGATTGACGGCCACAGCCTGGTGCCCTTGCTGCAGGGAACTGAGACACGCTCAGCACATGAGTTCCTGTTTCATTACTGTGGGCAGCATCTCCATGCAGCACGCTGGCACCAGAAGAACAGTAAGTAAACGCTGCCTACAGCCAGAGTTGTCCAGAGAAACAGCCAATAGGATGTGTGGATATGTGGATGGTTATGTGGATGGATGGATGGATGGATGGATGGATGGATGGATGGATAGACAGATAGCTATAGAAATAGAGATAAATAAACCAATCAGTAGATTATAGATAGGTGATTGGAGAGTAGAGAAAGAGAGAGAGAGAGAGAGAGAGATAGATGATAGATGATGGATAGATAGATATAGATAGATAAGATAGATGATGGATGGATAGATAAGATACATGATGGATGAGTAGATAGATAAGATAGATGATCAATAAATAGATAGATGATAGATAATGGGTAGATAGATAATGGATAGATAGATGATGGATAGATAGATGAGATGATGATGGATAGCTAAGACAGATAATGGATAGATAGATAAGATAAATGATGGATGGATAGATAGATAATGCATAGTTAAATGTAGATAGATAAGATAGATGATGGATAGATAGGTAAGATACATGATGGATGGATAGATAAGATAGATGATGGATAGATAGATAAGATAGATGATGGATAGATAGATAAGTTAGATGATGGATAGATAGGTAAGATACATGATGGATGGATAGATAAGACAGATGATGGATAGATAGATAAGATAGATGATGGATGGATAGATAAGATAGATGATGGATAGATAGGTAAGATACATGATGGATAGATAAGATAGGTAATGAATAGATAGATAAGATAAATGATTGATAGATAAATAGATAATGATAGATGAGATAGATAGGTAAGATAAATGGATGGATCGATAGATGAATACGTAGGGATAGATAGATAAGTACCCGATCGTGCTGTTTAAAATATCATGGTCGTTTCTGTGTAGAAAGGTAGTGGAGCGACGCTGAACAGTTTCAACACAGGGGAAAGGGTAAGAATTAAGGGACCTCTATGATTCTGATTTCTGAAAGCAGCCACAGTGAGTGCTCTGTAATGAGCCCCTTTGCCTGGAGGTTCGATGTAGAAACACAGACGGACACACACCTGGGTGTGCGCACACACACACACACACACACATACGCTCTGACTTGACAAGCTGCAGGGTGCGATCGTGTGAACAGCCTCCTGTCCCCTCCTTTTCATGGAACAGAGAGGTTCATGCTGATTCCACAGAGCTGACACCTGTGCCCAGTGTTCACACCTGTGTGGGTTTCTGCCACCCTGACTCCCTTCTTGTCTACATCCAGGTGGAAGCGTCTGGAAGATCCATTACACGACCCCACAGTTCCACCCTGAGGGAGCAGGGGCCTGCTACGGCCGAGGCATCTGCCCGTGCTCCGGGGAGGGCGTGACCCATCACAGACCCCCTTTGCTCTTTGACCTCTCCAGGGACCCCTCGGAGGCACGACCTCTGACCCCTGACTCTGAGCCCCTGTACCACGCTGTGATGGCAAAGGTGGGCGCAGCGGTGTCAGAGCATCGGCAGACCCTGAGGCCTGTGCCCCAGCAGTTTTCCATGAGCAACATCGTGTGGAAGCCATGGCTGCAGCCATGCTGCGGAAATTTCCCGCTCTGCTCGTGTCGTGAGGATGCAGACGGCACCCCCTGAATGCCAGCACTGTGAGAGAGGATCCAGAAGATCCTGACTGCTGCAAACAAAATTCTCCAAACTTGGTTCTATCTTCAGCTTCCCTTTTGCAAGGAACATGCCCTGGACTGAGAGTGGGTCCCTATTTTCTTTCTTTCTTTCTTTCTTTCTTTTTTTTTTTTTTTAGACAGAGTGTTGCTCTATCGCCCCGGCTGGAGTGGTGCAAAGGCGTGATCTCTGCCGACTACAACCTGTACCTGCCAGGTTCAGGTGATTTTCCTGCCTCAGCCTCCCGAGTAGCCGGGATTACAGGCACCCACCACCACCCCTGGCTAAATTTCGTAGTTTTAGTAGAGACAGGGTTTCACCATGTTGGTCAGGCTGGTCTCGCACTCCTAACCTCAAGTCATCCAAAGTGCTGGGATTACAGGCATGATCCACTGCCCCCATCTAGGGTTTTCATTTTCTGATCTGTGAAATAAGACTATCCCAGTACGTACCCACTAATGCCTCCTCCTCCTCTTCTAAATCTCAGAGTTCGTCATTGTGCCAATATCCCATGTTTCCACCATCCGTCTTAAAGCATTGTTCCAGTTTCAGTACCTAGATGACATAACAGCCTTCCGAAAGGACAGGGAAGAGCGTCTGTTCCTTTCACAGAGCAGAGGAAAGTGAAAGCCTCTCAGTCTCTGTTCTTGAGGACTCATTGATCTCAAAGGGTTCATGCATTTTTCATACATTAGTGTCTCTGTCCATGTGCTTAAACAAAGCAGGCACGGTGACTCACACCTGTCATCCCAGCACTTTGGGAGGCCAAGGTAAAAGGATGACTTGAAACCTAGGAGTTCAATACCTACCCAGCCTGAGCAACATGATGAGACCTCATCTCTACAGAAAACCAAATAATTAGCCAGATGTGGTGGCACACAGCTGTAGTCTCAGCTGCTTAGGAGGCTGACGCAGGAGGATCACTTGAGCCTGGGAGGTCGAAACTGCAGTGAGCTATGATTGCACCACTGCACTCTGAGCTAGGAAACAGAGTAAGACCCTGCCTTAAAAAAAATGCCTTAATGAAAAGAACAAGAGAAGAGTGTGTTCTCTTCCAAGTAGTGAGCAGCTCAAGGGGAAGCAACCCAAGGCTAGCAAGCTCTTGTCAACTCCCAGCTCTGCCACTCTTAGCGTGGCAGAGAGTTGGCCTCATTATGTCAACATGGCTGTCACAGTGCCAGACATCACATTCCAGGCAACAGGAAGGAGAAACAACCAAAGGGCATCCCCTTCTCTTGAATCAGTCCCTGTTAGGGGGGATTATCTGGAAGCCCTAACCCAATTTCTACTTCCGACTATTATCCATACAAACAACTGGAAGTTGAGAAGTGCAGGCTTTTAGGTGGGCACCTGGCTTCCCTGTATGAAACCAGAATTAGGTTGGTCAGCAGGAAAGCAAGAAAACATTTACTGAGTTGACTGAGGTTTTTAATGCATCACTTTATTGTCAAATAAAATAACTTTATCTCATTCTGCACTGAAACACGTACTACGATTGCCTGTCATTGGCAGAAGATCCTCACATGCACAGAAGATGCCCTGATGGAAAGTTTGCCCCTTGGGCAAAGAGACAGCCGTGGGAACGTTCAGACACACAGAGAGAAGGAAGCTTGTCTTCCTGCATTCCTCGAATAGCTAAGATTTGGCCAGTGTGTTTTCTAAGTCAATTCTAGTATGTTTCATCCTCACCCCTCCCCTCTGTGGCTTTGACGATGGAAGTGTAGTCCTAACCTACTGCACAGCTGGGACCCCTTCCCCCAGATCCCAATACTGGGGGCAAGAGAATTTTGCACTATTCCTCTCGGTCCATCTATTGAGGTATTTGTAGGAAGCATACTGGGAATCGAAATGAGAGACTAAATGGCATCTAAGAAAGGCAGTGTTCACCACCAGGTATTAGGTGAGGATGGGATTCTGGGGACCCCAATGGGAGGCAGGGAGCCACCATCAGACCTCGGCATAGAAGCTTCCAGAATCCAGAGGAGGAGGCAACAGGCTGCCCACAGCAGTGAGGATCGTGAGTAGAAGAACCATGACAGCCCTGCTAACCAGGCAGCTGATGCCCCTCTCCCCCGGCTCCCTGTGTCCAAATCCTACAGGGGCATCTGTTGACTGAACTCAATCTGAAGCCAGAGAGAAGGCGAGTGGAGACAGGCAGCACTTATAGAACTCAGGTTTCTAAGGCTGGAGAAGGATCTGGAGGGACACACAGGAGACACCCAGCATAACCAAAAAATCATTAAAAAGAAACCTCTATGGAGAATGGGTCATGGGGGTTTGGAGGCAGCTAAAAGCCATCTCATCTTTCACTGTATTCAACAAGCCCATTACAACAAGCCTTTTGCTCTCAACCATTCGGACGATCCCAGCCTAAGAATTTCCTGGCACTTGATGAAAATGGCTGTGGGTTTTGCTATCTTCAAGCTCCCTGGGAAGGAGGGTATAAGCCCAGGACTGGCAGGCTCTTTCTAGCTACCTGATCTTGCATGTAGAGTTTGCCTCATGGTCTCAAGAAGGCTGCCACAGCTCCAGATGGCACGTAGACATTCCAGGCAGCAGGAAGAAGGAAGGAGCAGTTAACTGAAGGATGTCAGGGAGCTGGTTAGTCTCCACCTGAAGAAGGTAGCCTTGAGCCAGCTTCAGTTAACTAACTGGCTCCTGTGGGTGCATCTTTGGACTTTTCTGTAGGTTGAAATCTGGATGTGGTATGTGTCTTAAAGTGGCCACCAACTCCTCCCATTACCTTCCAAGTGGGCCCAACTACAGGTTGGAGCCTCTTCCCTGCCCTTAGAACTGGGATGAGCCTCTGACTTGCATTGACCAACAGAATGCAGTGTAAGTGACGCTGAAACTACCCTTCCTGCCCTAGACTTGGGGTACATGGCAACTATATTCTTCCATTCATTAAGAGTTACAAAAACGGGTCTCAACATGCCTTCCCAGAGCCATGAGGTGTTTCTTCTCCCATTAATTGATCTGAGAAGTGAATATAAGGGAGCTTAAATCAGCCTCTGTTCTGTACTAGTTAAGGTAATAAAGTTACTGCAGTCCATGGGGCAGGTATCTGTGGATGGCTCTGTGAATAGGATGGTAGCATTTCTTGGGAATCAAGTGCATCCCTAGGCTGGCAGTGCAGCAAAAACACTGAATAAAATATGACAACTCTCCCTGGATGGTGTCATTTGTTTGTTTTAATTTCCTATCCACAATCCTACTCCTCCATCTCCACCCCTTCACCCCCCAGCTTTGAAGGAACTAACCTGGCATTGCTGTTCACTATTTACGGAGAGAGGACTAAACAATCCAGATGTCCCCGTTCTGAAAAACTTAAGTCACAGTCACAAGTTTACTCCTGTGCTTTTAGTGTTACACAGAGGAGAGAGCAGACTGGGAACAAGAGAAAGGTGTGTTCTCTCCCAGGTCATGGGAGGAAGCAATCCAGGGCTGGCAGGTTCTTTCCAGCTTCCTGCTCCTGCACATAGGGTTCGCCTCGTGGTTGCAAGATCACTGCCACAGCTCCAGGCAGCACTTAGACATTCCAGGCAGCAAAAAGGAGGAAGGTGCAGTTAACTGAAGGATGTCAGGGAGCTGATTAGTCTCCACCTAAAGGGGGCAGCCTTGAGACAGCTTCAGTTGACTAACTTGGGCTCCTGTTGGTGTACCTTTGGACTTTTCTGTAGGTTGAAATCTAGATGTGGTACATGTCTTAAAACAGCTGCCAAGTCCTCCTATTACCTTCCAAATGAGCTCAGCTACAAGTTGAAGCCTTTTTCCTCCCCTTGGATCTGGGATGAGCTTCTGACTTGCATTGACCAAGAGAATGCAGCATAAGTGATGCTGATACTGCCCTTCCTGCCCTAGACTTGGGAGACCTGGCAGCTTCTGACTTCTCTCTTATGGAGTCAGGAGTCCCCATGTAAAGAAAAAGTTCATCTGCCCTTCTGGAGAGAACAGGTGGGGAGAAAGAGAACGAGTGAGAGACATTGAGAGAAAAAGAAGAAGGAGAAAGGAAAAAGGAAGAGAAAAGAGAGAGAGAGAGAGAGGGAGAAGAGGACCTGAGGTTAAAAGACCATTAGAGGAGTGTATGAGTTTGCTATTGCTGCTGTAATAAAATGCCGCAAACTTAATTGCCTCAAAATAACACAATTTTTCTGATAGTTCTGGTTATCGGAAATCCTAAAATCAAAGTGTCAGCAGGCTGCTGCTTTCTGGAGGTTCCAAAAGAAAATCTATTTCCTTGACATTTCCCTCTTCTAGAGGGTGCAGTATTCCTTGGCTTACAACTTCTTCCTCCATCTTCAAAGGCAGCAGCACAGTATCCTCTAGTCTCTCTTTCTCTCACCTCTGCTTCCCTCTTCACATCTCCTTCTCTGACTTTGACACTCCTAACTCTCTCTTATAAGGACTCTTGTGACTACTTAGAACCCACAAGGATAATGCAGGAACATCTCTTCATCTCAGGATTCTTAACACATCATAGCCACAAAGTCCCTTTTGCCATGTTAGCTAACATTTACATTTTCTAATGTTGAGGACATTATGGAACTACAATTCAAGATGAGATTTGGGTGGGGACACAGACAAACAATCTCACCCATCTTGTACCAATCATTATGGCTGAAGGACTTGGCCATTCCTGGGTTAAATGTCCACCCACAGTTGGAATGAGATTTCCACCCTAGAATCCCACCCTAATCACATGGAGTTGGCATGGCCATTCCAGAGAAAAGGACGTGTCCAACAGACCAAAGGCGACCCATGGCCACAATTAGAACTGAAACCAGTGGCTTAATAATGATTCCTCATGCTGTTCAAGATATAGACATCGTAATCTCTGGAACCTATGAATATGTCCAAATTAGTTTTCTGTGGCTGCTATAACAAGTTACCACAAAGCAGGGGCTTAAACAACCAATACTTATCCTTACCCAGTCAAGTCCAGGAGGCTGAGATCAAGGTGTCTCAGGGCTGTGCTCCCTCAGGAGGCTATAGGGGAGGATCCTTCCTGCCTCTTCCAGCCCCTGGTGGCTCCAGGGGTCCCTGGGTTTTTGGCCACATCACTCCAGTCTCTGCCCCCATGGTCTCATGGTGTTGTCCTCTGTGTGTGTCTGTGTCCAAATTTCCTCTTTTCATAAAGAAACCAGTCATGGGATTACAGCCTATCCTCCTGCATGGTAACCTCATCTAAACTAATGACATCTGCAAACATTGCATTTCAAAATAAGGTCACATTCACAGATGGGGGAGAGGGGATAGGTCTTCCATATATGAACTATGGGGGAAGAAATGCCGTTCAACCCTTAACCATGTCACCTTGTATAGACATACCCAAGACTTGGCAATTTACAAAAGAAAGAAGTTGTGAGAGAAACTGCAGAGGTCAGAGAAAGAGAGAGACTAGAGGATACCGTGCTGCTTGCTTTGAAGATGGAGGAAGAAGTCATAAGGGAAGGAATACTGCAGCCTCTAGAAGAGGGAAATGTCAAGGAAATGGATTTTAACATGTAGTGAGCCTAGATAGCACCACTGCACCACTGCACCTAGATGGCACCACATGGCTAGGGAAGCCCCAATCATGGTGGAAGGCAAGGAGGAGCAAGTCATGTCTTACAAGGATAGTGGCAGGCAAAGAGAAAGGAGCTTGTACAAGGAAACTCTCTCTTATAAAACCATCAGATCTTGTAAGGCTTATTCACTGTCATGAGAACAGCATGAAAAAGACCTGCTCCCATGATTCAATTACCTCCCACCCAGTCCTGCCCACAACATGTAGGAATTCAAGATGAGATTTGGGTGGGGACACAGGCAAACTGTATCACTTTGCATGGCGAGACAGACTTTGCAGATTTCATGAAATTAAGTGACTTAACATGGGGAGATGATTCTGGATTCTTTGGGTTGGCCTAATGTAATCATAAAGCTTTTTTATTGATATGAAGAGTTGGTTCGGGGGGGTTGTTTTTTGTTTTTGTTTGTTTTGTTTTGAGACAGGGTCTTGCTCTGTTGCTCAGGCTAAAGTGCAGTGGTACCATCACAGCTCACTGTAGTCTCAACTACCTGGGTTCAAGCAGTCCTCCCATCTCAGCCTCTCAACTAGCTGGGACTACAGGCATGTGCCACCACTTTGAGCTAATTTTCTAAAATGTTTGTAGAGACTGAGTCTTGCTATGCTGCCCAAGCTGGTCTCAAATTCCTGGGCTCAAGCAATCCTTCCACCTCAGCCTCCCAAGTAACTGGGACCACAAGCACACACCACCACACCCAGCTAATTTTGTATTCTTTTTGCAGAGATGGGGTCTCATCATATTGCCCAGGCTGGTCTCAAACTCCTGGCTTCAAGCAGTCCTCCCACCTTGGCCTCCTAAAGTGCTGGGATTACAGGTTTGAACTACTTTACCTTGCAATTTAAAATTTTTTTTAACTTTTATGGATACATCAGAGTCGCACATATCTATGGGTTTGATGTGATACTTTTTGATACAAGCATACAATGTGTAGTGATCAAATCTGGGTAACTGGGCTATCCATTACCTCAAATATTTATCATTTCTTTGTGTTGGGAACATTCTAAATGTACTCTTCTAGTTATTTTGAAATATACAATTGGCAGGGTGCAGTGGCTCATGCCTGTAATCCCAGCACTTTGGGAGGCCAAGGTGGGTGGATCACCTGAGGTCAGGAGTTCGATAGTGGCCAACATGGTGAAACCCTGTCTCTACTAAAAATACAAAAATTAGCTGAACATGGTGCCGGGTGCCTATAATCCCAGCTACTCAGGAGGGAGAATTGCTTGAACCTGGGAGGTGGAGGTTGTAGTGAGCCTAGATGGCACCACTGCATTTCAGCCTGGGTGACAGAGCAAGACTGCATCTCAAAAAATATATATATACACAATAAATTATTGTAAAAAAAAAAAAACAACTAACATTTGGCCGGGCACAGTGGCTCACAACTGTAATCCCAGCACTTTGGGAGGCCAAAGTGGGTGGGTGGATCATTTGAGGCCAGGAGTTCAAGACCAGCCTGGCAAACATGGTGAAATCCCGTCTCTACTAAAAATACAAAAATTAGCTGGGTGTGGTAATGCACACCTGCAATCCCAGCTATTTGGGAGGCTGAGGCAAGAGATTTGCTTGAACCCGGGAGGCGAAGGTTGCAGTGAGCCGAGATCATGGCATTGCACTCCAGCCTGGGTGACGAGAGTGAGACTCAGTCTCAAAAAAAGAAAAAAAAAAAAAAAGCAAATGTTTTAAAGGAAGAAAGCCTTGAGGTTAAAGGTCATCTCCAGGCAGAACACATCACCCTCTCTGTCCTTGGCCACCATGTCACCCTATCCCACTATTTGGGCAAATACTACCTTCATGATATCCATTAAAAAAACAAATCACACTCCCCCAGGTCATCGTGAGAACCTGGAATAGAAGAATGACACGTTTTCTTCTTTGTTTTCAGAAACCATAGCATTTCCCACCCAGACAACATGCTCAAAAGAAAAGAAAAAGGATTCACAGGTGCTCATCTTCTTTTTAATTATTTTTTTTTAATTTAAAATCTTCAACTTTCTCCCACAGCTGTAGGACGAATGACGTGAACGGCTATGCTTTAAAGGTGGAGGTTCTGGCTGCCTTAGGATTTCTGCAGAAAACCCCACTGTGGCTTTTAAAAAACACATTCTTTAAAACTTTCTTGTATGGCTCTTCGTTTGCGTTTTGGTTTTGTTTTGGTTTTGGAGACAGGGTTTCAGTCGGTCGCCCAGGCTGGAGTGCTGTAGTACAATCACAGTTCACTGTAGCCTCCAACTCCAAGGCTGAAGCGATCCTCCAGCCTTAACCTCCAGAGTAGCTGGGACAACAGGCACGTGCCACCACACCCGACTAATTATTTTTTATGTATAGAGATGGCATCTCCCTATGTTGCCGAGGCTGGTCTCGAGCTCCTGGGCACAAGAGATCCTCTCACTTCAGCGTCCCAAAGTCCTGGGATTATGGCTGTTTGAGATTTTGCGTCAAACTGTGGCGGGCCAGGTCTCCTTCAGCAGCCAGAGCAACCAGTTGTCCTTTATTATAATTCTGATGAGTGCATAAGTTAAACATTAAAGAACAGACCAAAGTGGTTCTGGGAAGCAGGGCCAAAATGCCAACACAAACCTCTTCAGACCTGCCTGAGTTTTCGCAGACCCTAAAGTCTGATCAAATAATCAAAGCATTCTTACACATACACCTCAGACCAGGGCTCACTGCAGATTAAGACACTTTCCAAGGATCTAGAGAAAGCGTCGCAGACCCGGACCCTAGTTAAAGATTAGACAGGGACTGAATGAAAATACTCCTGCTTGTAGGTGCAATCCCACACGTAGGCACAGAGCTTCAAATGCATATAAACCCTGGAGAAACAACTTTTCTCTTGGAGTTGATTTGGTGAGTTAATCCAACCTTCTCCCTGTAACCTGTGGCGGAAATAAATTCCCTTCTTTCCCAATCTGTCTACATCTCGTTACTGAACCCCGAGAATAAGCAGCCAGCCCTCATTTGTTCGTCTGGGAACAAAACTTTGTTAAAGAAAAAAAGAAGTATTCAGTGATACTAGGTTGGTAATTGCAGTTGTTACTTTTGCAGGAACCTCATACTTGTGAAAGCATCACCAAAAAGATAATGAAAATTGTCCAGATGACTGTGTTAAATACAGGGACCGCGGCGATGGGGTTCGCAGCGCAGGAGAGAGACTGAGCGGGAATGTACAGGCAAGGGGCGGGCAGGCGTGTACAGACGGCAAAGCACTAAAACGAAACATCAGAGGTGGAGGATCTTGGCTAAGCCAACCTCACAGGATTCTAGCTAAAGCCAGCCAGGGAGTCAGACATCACCTGGGAGTGGCAGACGATGAGGAAGCAGGTATCAAGGGTGGCAGCTTCTTGCCAAAGTGACTTAGCTGGTCCTTTGCTGAAATCTAATTTTATAAGGAAATGCACAGCTGGGCCTGGGAGGGGCTTCAGGAACCTGGCGACGGTTTGGCCAGGCAGGGACTTTTTGTCACATCTCCTTCTCACCCAAAGGTGTCCGTATTGAGTTCTTGCATCATTTTCTTTCATGCATTTCCCCAGTCCTGTGTTGCAAACCAAACCCTGCAAACACAAGTGTGCAGCCGGCCTGTGAGCGGAGGGAATCAGTGAGGCGACCTGCAGAGAAGACCTAGAGGAAGGACGCAGGGCTCTGCTAAGGACGGCCAGCCCCAGGGGTGCGGGGGACAGGGGCTTATAGATGCCTTGCCGAGGGCCTGCCTTTATCTTGGGGGATGCCTGCAAGTCTGGCCTTTGACTCTTGTCCAAGATAAGGGTTGAGATTCATGACGTGCTAGTTAAAGTTCAAACCTCCCCCCTGACCCCAGAGTCTGTTTCTTTACCTAAGGTTTGCACGTTTGCAAGTGGCCTATCCAGTTAGACAGGCTGGCGTCACTGAATGACCGAGTGGCAGCCGCAACCCACACCTCCTCCATGTCTGCTTTGAGGCCTCCTGAAACCAAGCTTCCTCTCGCCGTCCTTGGTGTGCCAACCCTGAGACAGAACAAAGGAGACCCTGGGAAGCTCGTGCCCTTGATGTCTCTGAAGCTCCAGCGGTGGCTGCGTGCCCTTCTCTCCTTGCACTGTCTTACCCTCTTAAACGAAAGCTCTGCCTGAGCATGAGCATGCTGTGTAGGGGCTGGGAAGTCCACTCAAACATCCAAACTAGAAAACAAGAATTTTCAAATTCAACCACCAGGCGTGGTGGCTCATGCCTGTAATGCCAGCACTTTGGGAGACCAAGGTAGGTGAATTGCTTGAGCTCAGGAGTTCAAGACCCACCCTGGGAAACATGGTGAAATCCCATCTCAACCAAAAATACAAATATTAGTTGGACATAGTGGCTCGCACCTGTGGTCCCAGCTACTCAGGAGGCTAAGATGGAAGGATTGCCGGAGCCTGAGAATTGGAGGCTAGAGTGAACTGGAATCATACCACTCTACTCCAGCCTGGGCGACAGGGTAAGACCCTGTCTCAAAAAAGCAGAAAGAGGTCAGATGAGGTGGCTCATGTCTGTAATCCCAGCACTTTGGGAGGCTGAGGCGGGCTGATCACTTGAGGCTAGGAGTTCGAGACCAGACTGGCCAACATGGGGAGACTCTGTCTCCATGAGAAAAAATACAATAATTAGCTGGGCGTGGTGGCAGGTGCCTGTAGTCCCAGCTACTCAGGAGGCTGAGGCAGGAGAATCACTTGAACCAGGGAGGTGGAGGTTGCAGCGAGCTGAGATCGTGCCGCTGCACTCCAGCCTGGGCGACAGAGTGAGACCCTATCTCAAAAAAAAAATTGAATCTAGGAATGACAGGACAAGGATTTAGACCATCAAAAGGAGTTTGCCGCAGACCAATATTCCCACCAAGATCCAGAAAACACAAATAACACTTTTTTTTTTCTAAGAATATCAGCCTGAAGGCACAGGAGAGACATCAAAGGAATGTTGATTGAAGGTCACTAAAGAGAAACAGGGAGAATTTCCACCGGGCTCTTTTCCTGTTAGGGCATTTGTTAATTCCGGACACAGAGCACAGGATAAAGAATTGGGGCAAAGAGCTGTTGCTAAGAGACAAAGACCAAGCAGATCTTTCCATCATCTCAGAAGGTTGGGGCTCGGGGCTGCTAAGGCAGCTGTGAATTCTGAGCAAGGTCCCAGAGACAAGGGAGGCAAAGACACAGAAGCCTGACCATGGCGATTTCCTCCTGAAGGCATTTGCTAGACACTGAAGCTGCACACAGCTGAAAGCTAAATGCTCAAGCAGAGCTCTGAAAGTCTTAGTGACATTCGTTTCAGTTGTTACCTGATGCTGAGTAAAAATAAATTGCAATTCAGATCTCAACAAAGGGGAGGGACCCTAGAAAGCACCTCTTGCCTTTGACCAGAGTCCGAAGTCTGGAGATGAACGCTTTAGGAAGGAGAACAGACCACGGAAAGCACACACCTTCCAAAGACCTGTGAACCCAGAACATCTGAGACAGGTCTCAGTTAATTTAGAAAGTTTATGTTGTCAAGGTTGAGAACGCGCCTGTGACGCAGCCTCAGGAAGTCGTGAGGACATCTGTACAAGGTGGTCGGGGCACAGCTTCATTTTATACATGTTAGGGAGACATGAGACATCAGTCAATACTCGTGAGAAGTACATGGGTTCAGTCTGGAAAGGCGGGGCAACTAGAAGCAAAGGCAGAAAGACTTGAATAATAAAACGAAGAAGGCTTTTTCAGTGTGTGGACAATTGCAGGACAACGAGCTCTGCTAGTTGTCACTGAATTAGTCCCTGCCCTGCACGCTCAAAACAAAAGGCAAGTTCACTCAAGAAGTCCTTAAAGTGTGTCCATTCTATGCCAGTTGAGATTTCTAAATCTTGACCCTTGTGTTCATGTCTTCACAATATTTTTTGACACTATGTGAATTATAGTACACGTTGAGCACTTTAGCTATTTGCTAAAATTTATGGGTGACTGTTAAGAAAGGCACATGTGTGGTTGCTTGAATTGACAACTGAATTAGCTACTTTTTTTCTTTTCTCTTTCTCTCTCTCTCTTTCTCTTTCTCTCTCTCTCTTTCTCTTTGTCTTTCTTTCTTTCTTTTTTTTTGAGACAGGGTCTGAGTCTATTGCCCAGGTGGTAGAATCTTAGCTCACTGCATCCTCAGCCTCCTGGGCTCAAGTGATCTTCCCACCTTAGCCTCCGGAGTAGCTGGGACTACAGGCATGCACCACTGTGCCAGGATAATTTTTTTTGGCATTTTTTTGTAGAGATGGAGTTTCACAATGTTGCCTAGGCTTGTCTCAAACTCTTGGGCTCAACATATCTGCATACCTCAGCCTCCCAAAGTGCTGGGCTTACTGGCGGGAGCCACCATGTCGGCCCTGCTGCTTCCTTTACACGAAGCACCCTTTTGACTTTACTGATAGGCAAACCATGGCTCGTTTCTACAAAGTGAACAGGGGACTGCATTTCCTTCCAATGATCAAATCTGAGTTTTTAAGCAGAAAATAAGAATTCTACAAAATTTTTAGGCTGGGCACGGTAGCTTATGCCTGTAATCCCAGCATTTTGGGAGGCCAAGGAGGGAGGATCACTTGAGCCTAGGAGTTTGAGGCTACAGTGAGCTAGGACCTCCAACCTGGGCAACAGAGCCAGACCCTGTCTCAAAAAAAAAAAAAAGTGTTTTCCTCTGTCAGCTTTCTAATCCTTACAGAGTTGAGTGAGGAACCGTGATGTTGGCGAATGCCTTAACTTTTATATTGTGTAATAAAATGTGTCGACATTAAAAATATCTGCAAAACTCAGTGAACTGATATTTTCCAAATGACCAGGACATGATGTTGTCAAGTCATATGTGGGTAAAAGATTATACAACGTGCAAGATGTAGACCAATGGGTTTTAATTAAGTATAAAAGGAATATGATAGAGTTTCAGATTCCACACTGCAATTCACCTCTAAGTAATGAGTTCTTGCTGAGTTGAAAGAAAGAAAATTATTCAAGTTTATATGAAAAGGCTATTACAATACTCTTCCTTTTTGTCTTCATAAAATTGAATCAGAACAGTATATTTCAAGAGATTAAATGTAGAAGACAAATATGAGAATCCAGTTGCCTTGTATTTAAGGCAGACATAAAAGAGATGTAGACACTCTTCTCAATAAACTTTTTTGATTTGTAGAACAGAATTATTTTTTCACAGAAATGTCCTACTTGAGTGAACCTGTAATGTATCCATTGTTATTATTTTTAAAATGAATACATGTTTTGGTGTTTCTCAGTTTTAATTACTAATACAGAAAATAACAACAGATACTACTCTCATAAAGCAAAGCTCTTTGGGCCATAACAAATTTTTAAGAATGTAAAACTTTATGGATTTTTTAGGTTCTGGGACCTAAAATGTTAGAACCAGATCACGTAGAGAACAGAAGACTATGACTAGACTAAATTGAGGTGTGGGTTGGGGATGGTGGCCCATGCCTGTAATTCCAACACTTTAGGAGGCTGAGATGGGAGGATCACTTGAAGCCAGGAGTTTGAGACCAGCCTAGGCAATATAGCTTGATCTTGTCTGTACAAAAGAAATAAATTAGCTGGGTGTAGTGGTGCATGCCTGTGGTCCCAGCTACTTAGGAGGCTGACGTGGGAGGATCTCTTGAGGCCAGGATTTTGAGGCTGCAGTGAGCCATGATCGTGCCACTGCACTCCAGCCTGGGACACAAAGTGGGACCCTGTCTCTCAAAAAAGAAATAATCATAATAAATTGAGATGTGTTTTCATTACTTGAGGGACTGAAAGAAGTGTTGACCCCCACTCCTCTTTTCCATCATTGGAAATGAAAGTATTGATGTTCTTTTCAACTACTTTTACATAGATATACTGAAATTCTTAAACAAAATTACTTTCTGAAGAGAGCAGAGAACTATTGTGAAACTTCAGACCTCACCGCGCATTTTAGCACTGCGAATATCTACATTACACACAGCCCCAGTCAAGAAGTATTCCTTACTTAAAGGTCTTTTAGGAACTGAAGGTCCCTTCAATCCAGGAAAAAAAAAAAGATAGATGATAATAGATAACAGATAGATAGATAGGATGGATGGATAGATAGATAATAGAATGGATGGATGGATGGACAGATAGGATGGATAGATTAATAGATGATAGATATAGAGATAGATAGGATGGATAGGTAGATAGGATACACAGATAGATAGATAGGATAGATGGATGGATGGATGGATGGATGGATGGATGGATAGATGACAGATAGATAGATAGATAGATAGATAGATGTCTTTAGGTTTCAGGCTGACCATGCAAACACACAGTAGGCTGAACCCGTATGAGACAGGACTCTCATCCACAATCTGTGCAGTAACCAGTCCAGGAGCCCAAACGACAACCTTTGTAACCATCAGCCCAGCATGGTCCAAAATTAGTTTCTGCAGTATTCCTATATTTTGCCCCTAACTCAAGACCAATTAGAGAATCCCAAATACGCCCCTAACAATCATATTGGCCTCGCTTCTAGTGAGCGACCTCTAGTTTTCCCAGGCCAACGGCTGCCAATCAGGGCTCGCCACAAGCCTTCTCTTTTTCCACTTGCAGGAGAAGAAAAAATAGGTCTTCTTTACTCTTCTAGGTGTGTTTTGTTTTGTTTTTTGAGAGAGAGTCTGGCTCTGTCACCCAGGCTGGATGGAGTGCAGTGGCGCCATCTCAGCTCACTGAAGCCTCTGCCTCCCCGGTTCAAACAATTCTCCTGACTCACTGAGCCCCCCGAGTAGCTGGGATTACAGGAGTGCACCCCCACACCTGGCTATCTGCTAAGTTTTTTGGCTGGGCTATGAATTAATTTGACATAAAACATATTAACAGGCGAAACATAATTTTAATGACAGCACATGTGTGAGATCCCCACAAAAAACAAGACTGAAAGAAGGGCCAAATGATTGAAGCTTATATATTATCCTGAATTATAGAAAGGAATGGAAATAGCTTCTGTGGGGGCAATGGTGGTGCAGACAAATTAGTGATGGGTGAACCAGGTATGTACGGTGAAAAAAGGTTGGCTGATTATTACAGATCCGTCTCTCTAGCGATAAAAGTTGTCTAGGCTGGGTTTGGCAGCTCACACCGTAATCCCAGCACTTTGGGGTACTAAGTGGGAGAATTACTTGATGCAATGAGTTCGAGACCAGCCTGGGCAAGATAGTGAAAGCCTATTGCTACAAAAAATAAATAAATAAAGATTAGCCAGGCATGGCGGCTCGTACGAGCCAGCACTTTGGGAGGCTGAGAGGGAGGGTTGTTTGAGGCCAGCAGTTCAAGATCAGCCAGGACAACACAGCCACACCTTATCTTTACAAAAAATTTAAAAAATCAGCCAGGTGTTGTAGCACATATCTGTAGTCCCAGTCACTCAGGAGGCTGAGGAAGGTTGATTGCTTGAGCCCAAGAGTTTGAGGCTACAGTGAGCTGTGATTTCAACAGCGTACTCCAGCCTGGGAAACAGACCCTGTCGCCAAGGAAAAAATACACGCTGTTTCCAGGAAGTCTTCTTCCTGGTACACATAACTTTACCAATGAATACTTTCTTTATAGATATAAATGTCTTTCTTTTTTTTTTTTGAGATGGAGTTTTGTTCACTCTTGTTGCCCAGACTGGACCTCTGCCTTGTGAGTTCAAGTGATTCTCCTGCCTCAGCCTCCTGAGTAGCTGGGATTACAGGCATGAACCACCACAGCCGCTACTTTTTGTATTTTCAGTAGAGATGGGGTTTTACCACGCTGGCCAGGCTGGTCTCAAACTCCTGACCTCAGGTGATCTACCCACCTCAGCCTCCCAAAGTGCTAGGATGACAGGCGTGAGCCACCACGCTTGGCCTTTTTTTTTTTTTTTCTTTGACACAGTGTCTAGCTCTGTCACCCAGGCTGGAGTAGAGTGACACACTCTTGCTCACTGCAACTTCTGCCTTCCAAGCTCTAGTGATCTTCCCACCTCAGCCTCCCAAGTAGCTGACACCACAGGTATGCACCAGCACACCCATCTGAGTTTTGTATATTTTGCACAGACGGGGTTTTGCCATGTTTCCCAGGCTAGTCTTCAACTCCTGGACTTAAGCAAACTGTCCACCTCGGCCTCTCGAAGTGCTGGAATGACAGGCATGAACCCCTGTGCCCAGCCCATTTTCACCTGGTCTAAAGCAGCTACTTAGAGGACATGAGCTTGCAAAGACACAGCCCCTGAGCAGAGTTCTCTATATTCACGTAAAAACCAGCTAACGCACTACCATCCCAACCCACTGCCAGACCTTGGATAATGGATAATCACCCATCTCCCTGTGGCAGGATGTGGCCTCAGGGTAAAAATAATGAATACAGCTGTGACATTTATTGAGTCCTTGACATGAGCCAGGCGCCACTCTCAGTGCTTTGCAGATCCCAGCTTCCACAATCTTCACAGCAATCGTGGCTCTACTGCGACTCCATATCTCAGGACATTTTGCCAATGTAGCCATTAGTCTACGAACAAAGCCCCATTCTGATCAGATTGAAGAATCAGAAAGGGAGAATGTGGTGGTGGACTTTGTTCTGTCTCTCACTCAGCGATCTCGCTCTTCTACTGACATCACCTCATGTGGCTATGTCTCTTCTACTTCCCTACAGGGGACAAGGTGGGATAGTAGATCTAGGTGTTCTGCTATCGTTTTGCCCCCACCCAAGGCAAGGAGGAACAGGTCTCAGGCTTGGACCCTCCCATGTGCCCCTGAGCATCCCCCAACGGTAATCCCATAAAGCCACTGCTCTTCCGTTTTCCTTACTCTCCGAATGACCCCACACGCTCACCATGCATGGAGGGAGTTGTTTAAGCAATCCAGGTTCATTTCTGTTGCTTGTGAGGGGTTTCAGGCCATGCCACCCCAAAACATGGCCCCTTGGCATTGAAGAAAACAGCTGAAGTGGGAAGGTCTCTCTGATCTTCCTCTCAGCTTTCTCCCCGAAGCAGGGCAAACCACCCTGATCTGAAAGGTGTCTTCTCTACACCCAGAGGAAAGAAACATCCTTATTTCTTTTTTTAAAATTATTATTTAATCGTTTGTTTCCATAGGTTTTTGGTTACATAAGTTCTTTAGTGATGATTTGTGAGATTTTGGTGCACCCATCACCTGAACAGTATACACTGAACCCAATTCGTAGTCTTTTATCCTTCACTCCCCTTCCTACCCTTTTCCCGAGTCTCCAAAGTCCATTGTGTTATTCTTACACCTTTGCATCCTCATAGCTTAGCTCTCACTTATGAACGAGAACATAGGATGTTTGGTTTTCCATTCCTGAGTTACTTCACTTAGAACAATGGTCTCCAGTTCCATCCAGGTTGCTGTGAATGCCATTAATTCATCCCTTTTTATGGCTGAGTAGTATTCTATTGTGTATGTGTGTATATGTGTCTCACAGTGCTTGCATCCAGTCATTGATTGATGGATATTTGGGCTGGTTCCACATTTTTGCAATTGTGAATTGTGCTCCTATAAACATGTGTATGCAAGTGTCTTTTTCATATCATAACTTATTTTCCTCTGGGTAGATACCCAGTAGTGGGATTGCTGAATCAAATGGTAGGGAACATCCTTATTTCTGAAGATACAGGGACGCAGACGAATGTGAACTGTTAAACTAAAATCTGGCCTGAGAATGTCTCCGTACTCTCATACATGAGTCCTTGTGGGTGAACCCTAACCTAACTTGGTAGGTAGGCAGACAGACTGCAAACCTAAGATATTACTCTGTTCCTGCACTGCTATAAAAAATACCTAAGCCTGGGAAACTTATAAAAAAAAGATGTTTAATTGGCTTATGGTTCCACAGGCTGTAAAGGAAGCATGGCTGCGGAGGCCTCAGGAAACTTACGGTCATGGCAGAAGGTGAAGGGGAAGCGAGCGTGTCTCACCATGCCCGGAGCAGGAGCAGGAGAGACAGTGCGGAGCTGTCACACACTTTTAAACAACTGGATCTCGTGAGAACACCATCATGAAAACAGCACTAAGGGGATGATGCTAAACCATTAGAAACCGCTGCCCCCATGACCGGATCACCTCCCACCAAGCCCCGCCTTCGACACTGGAGATTACAATTCGATGTGAGATTTGTGAGAACACGGAGCCAGACCATAGCGCCTAACTTAACAATAGCTACATCTCCACCAATCCCAGCAGCCAGGCTTAACCACTCACAGGCAGCCAACTCTTCTAACCATGTTCAAATAAGGAAAACGCTGAGCTGTAACCAATTGAATGCTTCTGTGTCTCTTTCATTTTCTTCTTTCTTTATTTCCTTTTTTCTTTCTTTCTTTCTCTTTCTTTCTTTCTTTTTCTTTCTTTTCTTTCTCTCTTTCTTCTTTCTTTTATTGACAGAGTCTTGCTCTGTTGCCTATGATGGAGGGCAGTGGCACGACCTTGGCTCACTATAACCTCAGCTCACTACAACCTCCACCGCCTGGGTTCAAGCAGTTCTGTCTCAGCCTTCTGAGTAGCTGGGATTATACGCACCTGCCACCATGCCTGGCTAATTTTTTTATGTTTTTAGTAGAGACGGGGTTTTGCCGTCTTAGCCAGGCTGGTCTTGAACTCCTGACCCCAAGTGATTTAGGGTTTTCTTCTGCTCCTCATTTGGTGACCCTATGATTGAACCTCTTTCTCTTCTGCAGCCCTGAGTCTTGGGTTATAGACATGCTGTGTGTAACGAACCTGTTATGGGTTACAGTTTAGCCTGGACCAGGCAACAGAAATGGGTCCTCACCGGACACTGAATCTGCCAAGGCTTGACCTTGGACTGTGAGCCATAAATGCTGGTTGGTAGAAGCCCTGCAGTCTATGGTGTTTTCTTATAGCAGCTTAAACTAAGACAGCTGGGGAGCAATTTGGCAGGTAGTCTCTGAAGAATGGCTGTTGCCTGTGATGTCCCATAACATCTTTGCCTGAGTTGGTCCAGGTTTCCATTATTTCCATCTTTCACAATGGCTCACCTTTTTAATTTTATTTTATTTTATTATTTTATTTTCTTTTATTTTATATTTTGAGATGGAGTTTTGTTCTTGTCACCCAGACTGGAGTGCAGTGGCGTGATCTTGGTTCACTGCAGCCTGCACCTCCTGGGTTCAAATGATTCTCCTGCCTCAGCCTCCCCAGTAGCTGGGACTGCAGGTGTGTGCCACCATGCCTGGCTAATTTTTGTAATTTTAGTAGAGACAGGGTTTCACTATATGTTGGCCAGGCTGGTCTCGAACTCCTGACCTCAGCTGATCCAGCTGCCTCAGCCTCCCAAAGTGCTGGGATTACAGGCATGAGCCATGACTGAGCCCGGCCTGGGATCCCTTTTATAAGGACACTCATCCCATTCATGAGTCTAGACCCCTAACTGTTTCCTAAAATCACCATCTCCTAATGCTATTGTCTTGGGGATTAAGCTTCAACACACGAATGCTCAAGGCACCCATTGTTCAAGGCAAGCACTGAGACCCCAGCAACAGCCAAATCCACAAACACTGCCAGACAATGCCCTAACAGCCGCCGCTGTCTTCTACGAGGCTCTACACAACCTTCCGAAGGGCAGAATGCCTGGACTGGCCTCTCTGCCAGCCACCAACGAGATTCCCGCTTTCCAGGCTCTCTGCTGACCCTACCCTGTGAATTCTGGCTAGCTTTTGACCCTTCACCCTCAATGAACCCCCCTCTAAGAGAAGAAATCCATTTGAATGCAAGATCACTGACCAGTGTACAAAATGACAAATAAGATGTCTCAGTGTTCTTGGACAGAGGCCAAGTCTCCAAGTCACATGACCTGAACTGGGCTAGAAGGTGGTAATGAAGGAAGAAAGGAGAGGTTAAAAACAGCCCAGGAGATGGATGAGCCCTGCTGAATCTATTTCAATCTTGCTGTGAGAGGCTTTTGAACAACAGTGACTCCATCTTGAATAGGGGCTGGGTAAAATGAGGCTGAGACCTGCCAGGCTGCATTCCCAGGAGGTGAGGCATTCTAAGTCACAGGATGAGATAGGAGATCAGCGCAAAATACAGGTCAGAAAGATCTTGCTGATAAAACAGCATGCGGTAAAGAGGCCGGCCAAACCCCACCAAAACCAAGACTGTGACAAATGTGACCTCTGGCTGCCCTCACGGCTCATTTTGCTAATTATAAAACATTAGAATTCCTAAGAGACACTCCCACCAGCGCCCTGACAGTTTACAAATGTCATGACAATGTCAGGAGATTACCCTATTGGTCTAAAAGGGGAGGAATCCTCAGTTTTGGGAATTGCCCAGCTGTTTCCCAGAAAACTCAAGAATAATCCACCCTCTGTTTGGCATATAAAAATGGGTAACCAGCAGCCCTCGGGGCTACTCTGCCTATGGAATAGCCATTCTTTATTCCTTTACTTTCTTAATAAATTTGCTCTCACTTTATGAATTCGCCCTGAATTCCTTTTTGCATGAGCTCCAAGAACCTTCTCTTGCGCTCTGGATCTGGACTCCTTTCTGGAAACAAACTATTAACATTAAAGTGTTAACTGACTGCAAACACCAGGTAAAACAGATGAAATGGCGAAGTATGGCCTTCCAGGGCCCTCCACCAGAAAAGGAAGGATGCCTCAGATCTGCATTCGCACAATCCCTAAACACACTGCACAGCCTCACTTTCCAAGGGCAGGGAGGGCACTGCTTATGTGGGCAGCACACCCCAAGGGACGAGTCATGGGTACAGCATGTAAACTCCCAGGATCAAGGTTAAACGCCCTCGCTCTCGCTCTCTCTGACCTTCAGGTGTGCACTTGCGTGTCTTCCAAGAGTACCTTCCTTTCTTCCCTGTTCTAAGGCTGTTTTAAATAAACTTCCACTCCTGCTCTGAAACTTGCCTTGGCCTCTTTTTCTGCCTTAGGCCCTCAGTCAAATTCTTTCTTCTGAGGAGGCAAGGATTGAAATTACTGCAAACCCATACAGCCCTCTGCTAACTCAGATCTCTTCCACTGCTATCAGGTACAGAGTTTCAGTTCTGCAAGATGTCATTAGACTTTACAGAGCTCTTAACTCTACTCCCCCGCTTTTCTTTTTTAAATTTTTGTAACTTTTTTGTAGAGACGAGGTTTCATCATGTTGCGCAGGCTCATCTCCGTGTCCTGAGCTGGAGAGATCCACTCACCTTGGCCTCCCAAAGTGCTGAGATTACAGGCATGAGCCACCACAGCTGGCCTGAATTGTACTCTTGAAAATGGTTAAGACGGTAAATCTAATGTTTTGTGTTTTGCACTACAATACAAAATAGGGAGACTCCAGTTTACATTGCTTCAACTCTTGTTCCTTTTCCTAGACTTTTCTCTTCTGTTTTTTCCTCTCCTTCTTTTTTGTTCCCCCTACTTTCCCCTGAACCTTGACATATTGCAAAGCCTTGCAACATAAACTGTCCTGAGAGTTGCTGAAAAGGGATTGCACCAATAACAACAGTTTCCAATTGATACGATGGCAGGTTTTGCAACAGCTGAAGATGAAGAAAAGTGTAATTTGTTTTTTGGTCTTTTTTTTTTTTGAAACAGAGTCTTGCTTTGTTGCCCAGACTGGAGTGGGCACGACCTTGGCTCACTGCAACCTCTGCCTCGAGGTTTCAAGCAATTCTCCTGCCTTAGCCTCCCAAGCAGCTGGGATTACAGGAGTGCATCACCATGCCTGGCTAGGTTTCGTACTTTTAGTAGAGATGGGATTTCGCCATGTTGCCCAGGCTGGTCTCAAACCCCTGATCTCAAGTGATCTGCCCGCCTCAGCCTTTCGAAGTCCTGGGATTACCAGCAAGAGCCTGTGCCTGGCCAGGAAAGTGAAATTTGGGCCAGTCCTCAAAAACACGTGTCCCTCTCTTCTCCTCATCTCATAGAAGTTGGATCCTGCTGTGCTTCAGTGAATGAATTACCTGTGCACAGGGGCTCTCTGGCGCAGATCTGCTGAGTAAAAGTCCTTAGCTATTCGAGTCACTTCTTTTCCTTGACCATGTGCTCAAGCAGAATTAATGAACAGGTACCTATCAGGTTTATTAATATTTCTAATATTTTTTCTTTTTGAAATAGGGTCTTGCTGTGTTGCCCAGGCTGGATAGGATGTGGTGCGGTCACGGCTTGCTGCAGCTCAGGTTCCCATGCTCAAGCAATCCTCCCACCTCAGCCTCCCAGGTAGCTGGGACTACAGGCATGCACCACCAGGCCTGGCTAATATTTATATATTTTTATAGAGCTGGGGTCTTGCTATGTTGCCCAGGGTGTCTTCAAACTCCTGAGCACAAGTTATCCTCCCACCTCAGCTACCCAACTAGCTGGGACTACAGCTACCCACCACACCCAGCTAGTTATTGGTATGGTAGAGACGGGGTCTGCCTAGGCTGGCTAAATTTGTAAACTTTATCATACACAATCATAAACTTTTAAAAAATCTTAATGGTGCTGCTCCTTTTCTCTTCTTTCTTTCTTTTCTTTTTTTTGAGAAATGGTCTCACCGTGTTGCCCAGGCTGGAGTGCAGTGGCGTGATCTCAGCTCACTGCAGCCTCCACCTCCTGGGCTCAAGCAATGATAATTTTTAAAAACCCAAGTTACTGGCAGTATCTCTAAAGATCTCAATAAGGTCAAGCACGGTGGCTCACACCTATAATCCCAGCACTTTGGGAGGTAGAGGCAGTCAGATGGCTTGAGTTCAGGAGTCTGAGACCAGCCTGGGCAACATCGCGAAATCTGTCTCTACTTAAAAAAAAAAAAAAAAAAATTAGCTGTACATCGTGGTGCATGTCTGTCTTCCCAGCTTCTTGTGTGGCTGAGGTGAGAGGATCACTTGAGCCTGGGGGGCCAAGTGGTCAAGACTGCAGTAAGCCCTGATTGCGCCACTGCACTCCAGCCTAAGCAACATAGTAAGACCATGATACAGAAACAAGATTTCAGTCAGATGCTGACGAAGGGAGCAGCGGCTCGTGCTTTCATGCTGTATAGGTGCCACACATTGTGCTAAGAGCTTTATGTTCATTGTCTCGTTTTATCCTCAGAAAATTGCCGTGAGCATGTGATATTATAATCCCTATTCTATAGATAATGAAAGAAGATGTGGGGCTTGGTGTTCGTTTGTTACAAAGATGTTTCAGAGCTGTTTAAACTACTGGCTGCATTTCCCTGATGAGGTATGAAGCCAATTTAGAACATCAAAACTGGCTTGTTCTGAAAAATAAGAGCCACTCACCATCACTCCCATTACCACCGGAGCTCCACCTCCTGGCAGATCAGCGGCGGCATTCTAGCGGCGGCATTCGATTCTCATAGCAGCGCAAACATTACTGTGAGCTGTGCACGCGAAGGATCTAGGTTGCGTGCTCCTTATGAGAATCTAATGCCCACTGATCTGTCACTGGCTCTCATCACCCCCAGATGGGACCGTCTAGCTGCAGGAAAGCAAGCTCAGGGCTCCTACTGACTCTGCATGATGCTGAGTTGTAGAATTATTTAATGACATGTTACAATGTAATCATAATAGAAATAAAGTGCACAACGAATGTCACCAGTGCCCCCAGCCTGGTTTGTGGAAACATTGTCTTTCATGAAACTGGTCGCTGGTGCCAAAAAGGTTGGGGAGTACTGATATATAGTCACTGTAGGATGACTATAGATCAAAGTAATATATAGTTTCAAATATATGCATATAAACGGAGAATACTGAATGTTCCCAACACAAAAAATGATACAGGTTTGAGATCACGGATATGCTAACCACCCTGACCTGATCAGTATACATTACATGGGTTGCAGCTTTACTATGTGCCCCATAAGCGTGTACAATTATTACATGACAATTAAAAAACATTTTAAATAAAAAAAATAAAATGTGTATTGCTTACTTTTAAAATTTTTCCTTGCAGTTCCAGCTCAAATAATGCTTATCATTATTATTAGATTTTATTTATTCATTTATTTTTTGAGACAGATTCTCACTCTGTCGCCCCGGCTGGAGTATGGTGGTGTGATCTCAGCTCTCTGCAACCGCCACCTCCCGGGTTAAAGCAATTCTTGTGCCTCAGCCTTCCCAGTAGCTGGGATTACAGATGCGTGCCACCATACCTGGCTAATTTTTTGTGTGTTTTTGGTAGAGACGGGGTCTCACCATATTGCCCAGGCTGGTCTTGAACTCCTGGCATCAAGTGATCCACCTGCTTCAGCGTCCCAAAGTGCTGGCATTATAGGAGTGAGCCACCACACCCAGCCTGATGCTTATTATTTTAAAAACAAAATACAATAGAAAAGGCCGAAAATAAAATAGGCCCTACCCTTTGTTTAATATAAAATACAACTCTGATATCGCAGAACACAGGCAAACACACACTGGAAGGAGATCACATGACTGTTTTTTAACATTTTAATTTGAACACGTCAGCATTTGTCCAAATGAGATGATACAGGCTAGAACGCACAGCAGGATTCCATACTGGACTCACTCCATGAGCCAACTCATCACTGCCCGTGAACATGAATTCTGGTCCCCAGAGAAGCTGACATTCTTTCCCTGAACGTTCCTGTGGTCTCCCTATGAAAGCCGATGAGCGTCCAACCCCGACTCACCTGAGACTATATCCATATGGCTATTTTAAATTAACCCCTGAAATGTCCTATGAGCACTGCCCTCTGAGACTGCAGACTATTAACCACTCAGACGGAAAAAGAAACAGTCCCTCCAACACCCATATCGTGCACAAAAAACCACCACCACTAATGCCATAAATCCAGGCAGGTTCCTTTACCCAAAGGGCTAAACTGCTTCCGGTGACACAAAAAGTGGCCATGCCTCTCCACGTAAACCAACACAGGCCAGGGCCAAGCTCTCCCGCGGCCTTCCTATCCCATCTCTCATTTCCTCTCTGCTTTGCCCTGGCATGTGCCTGCTAAATAAACCTTCCAAACATTTCAAAAATCACACTTTCCTCTCTTTTTACAACGATGCCCATTTGAACGACACTCTCGGTGGCCCGTGATGGCCACCTGGTGAGACACACAGCATACTGTGTCCATTAAATGAAGACGCTCTGACAATGAGCCTTTCTCGTGGAATAAAGTGTCCTGTCTCATAAAACTGAGAATTCTCTGGAAAGAGCCGAGTGGCAATGGCTTTGAGGAGCACAGTGATTCAATAAGTTATTGAGAACTGAGGTAGTGAGGGTAGACTGCACATTGTCGTCAAACACAGAGCATCTCTAGATCCTGTTATCGTCAGCAAGTTGTTGCTCTAAATCGTTTGGGGGCAAGCCCTTGATTCTTCTAAACCAGGAAGTGAATCGGTTTAGAAGACCTTACATTCCCCCATGCCACCTACAGTCTTTCTTCCCAACGTCCACAAGTAGAATTTCTGTCAACAGCACTAGAAGTCCTGTTAGGATTTAAAGCAGAGAGACCACAGCCGGGTTGTTTCCCAGATACACTTCGCCAAGTCAAAGTGAGAGTCAAAGTCATGACGTCTAAATGTTTCCTTAGCACTACAGAAATGGGTCTCCTTTGCAAAGGCTCAGAGGTACTAAATACGTATATTAGCGTTGTTAGCTTAGTGATGGGTGGAAGTTTGCAGTGAGGTTTAATTCTAAATAGGGTAGGTCTCATAGCACCTGTAGGCCACCATACTTCAGAGGTCCTTTGGGCAAGAGCAGAGACCACCGCCAACGGTCTACTAGAATTTTGTTATTGCTCGCTTTTTGCCAACAAGGTGAAGGGTAGAACTGACCTCTGAAGAGAGCCCAGAAGGCATTGGTGCAGGGGTTGGGGCGAGGGGCATTAAGGTGGATTTCTATCCTCTACGTTTCTTGTGTGAGGCACTCAAATGGATTAAGCATAAATAGAGGCACAAGGTTCAACAGCGTTTCCCTCTGAAAGGACCAGAGGAGATCTCCACGCAACACAACCACCCAACAACAGAACATTGTCTAACTACACACAATGCCCACCACTGCCGGATTACTGCAGGAACCGGTCCAGCTTCTCCTGGATGCGGGCAAACGCGTCCTTCCCCATGTAGTCAATACGGCCTTCCTCCCACTTCCTCCTCTCTTCCTCAGGGTTCAGTTCCCTCACTTTCTCTTCAATGGAGATCTGGGAAACAGAGACAGCCAGGTCCACCTAGGGAAGAGAGTCCGTGAAAGATCGTTTTTGCAGCTGTCCATTATCAAGGGAGAGACTGCTAAAATCCATCCAGTGTAGGGTCCTGTGGAAAGATGCATCCCAGTTCTCAAAAAGAGATTGCTAATTACTAGCACTTTGTTTTTAATGAGAGAGGGTCTCACTCTGTCACCCAGGCTGGAGTGCAGTGGTGCAGTCATAGCTCACTGCAGCTTTGACCTCCTGGGCTCAAGAGATCCTCCCACTTCTGCCTCCTCAGTAGCTGGGACGATAGTAGACATCACCATGCCCAGCTAATTTTTGTATTTTTTTTGGCAGAGATGGGGTCTCATTATGCCGCCCAGGGTGGTCTTGAATTCCTGGGCTCAAGCAGTCCTCTTGCCTTGGCCTCCCAATGTGCTGTGAGCTAAACACACACTACATTTTGTATAATACGCTTAGAAGATAATTTTTTTTGCTTAAGATTTTTGAAATTTTACAAAATGCAGTTGTATATGTTCTCTTTTTCTGAAGAATTGTTTTCATTTCTAGCCACTAAACCATTTTAAACACACACGCACACATGCGCATGCACACACACACACACACACACCCTACTGATTTAACATTCTCACCCATCAAAACTTCTGTTTTGTATGACAGTGAATAACCAAACTATGTTAAATGAAAAAAAAAACTCACCTCATGTAAGTAAAGCCTAGAATAATTTGGACTGCTTGGCAAAGGAATTTAAATAATAATTCAAATAGTTCTTTCAACGGCAGAGTTTCTGCCTTCTTAATGGACATATGAAAAAGCATATGAATACACATGTGTGTGACAACACACACACACTTTTGTTTGGCATTGAGATGGGTCAATAAAAAGAATAAATACATTTGCTTTAAACACTTCCTACCAAGAACTAGAAAAAGACTTTTAAAAATTTAAAGATGGTAACAATAATAGACACACACATCTATCTATCTATCCATCCATCTATCATCACTATCATCTATCTATTATTACTTATCTAATCATCACTATCTATCTATCATCTATCTATCTAATCATCACTATCTATCATTATCTATCTAATCATCACTATCTATCATTATCTATCTATCTAATCATCACTATCTATCTATCAGCTATCTCATCTATCACCCATCTATTATCTATCATCTATCTCATCTATCTACGTATGTTCTATCCATCTATACACCCATCCATCCATCTGTCCATCCATTCTTTTTATCTATCAACCAATCATCGGTCATCTATCACTCTATCATCTATCTACCTATTTATCTATCTACGATCTCTATCTACCTATGTATGTTCTATCAATCTCTCCATCCATCCATCCATTCATCCATCCTATCATCTATCACTCTATCATTCATTTATCTACCATCTCTATCTACTATCATCTATCTCTTCTATATCTATGTATCTATTATCTAGATGTGCAGATGAATGGATAGATGAGATAGATGATGGATAGAAAATAGATAGATAGTGGATGCAGTGGCTCATGCCTGTAATCCCAGCACTTTGGGAGGCCGAGGAGGGCAGATCATTTGAGGTCAGGAGTTCAAGAGCAGCCTTGCCAACATGGTAAAACCCCGTCTCTACTAAAAATACAAAAATGAGCTGGGTTTGGTGGTGGGCGACTATAATCCCAGCTCCTTGGGAGGCTGAGTCAGGAGAATTGCTTAAACCTGGGAAGCGGAGGTTGCAGTGAGCTGAGATCACACCACTGCACTCCAGCCTGGGCAACAGAGTGAGACTCTATCCAAAAAAAAACGAAACAAAATAGAATAGATAGATAAGAGGTAGATAGATAGATACATGATATGTAGAGAGACAGATACATATAAAGATAAAATTTAGTTTTTATACCATGGGCATATACTATTTTCTTCTCTAATTACTTGCCACAGTGTTTTTGAGAGGTTTCTACATACAAGGTTCTGCCTTCTACACTCATTTCCATATATTATGTTTTATTCAAAGACAGTCATCCTATTGATCAAGGTGATAACAAGACCTAAAAACTAAATTAAAAAGTCCACTGCAGGACACTGCAGCATCTCTCCCTCTAAGAGCACTTGCATTTAGATCCATGCAGTTCCTGAGAATGAAATGGTTCTGGAATTAACAGGACCTACAGCACCCTACCCCATGCTAGTTTTCAAGAGAAAACAGTACAGTGATTGTGACATTTGTGCTAACAAGAGTTGAGTATCCAAGAAAACAACAAACTGCTCCAGTGCTATGAAGTAGGAGAAGGTCAAAGTGCCCCTGTTTAGCAAATCAATGACCGAAAGCTTCCTAATCTTTCTGAGCCAGGTACTGACAAGAGCTTTCCCTGGACCACTCTCCTTTCTAACACCCCTCCTTCCAATTCTGTGAGGTGGGCAACCCGGTCTCCTCCTCATGAACACTGAAGCAAAATAATGAACTCGGGCTAGGCACAGTGGCCCATGCCTGGAATCCTAGCACTTTGAGAGGCCAAAGGAGGAGGATCACTTGTGGCCAGGAGTTCGAGACCAGCCTGGAAAGCATAGTGAAACCCCAACTCTACAAAAAATAAAAATAAAAAATTAGCTGCTTGCAGTGGTCCTTGCCTATGGTCCCATTTCCTTGGGAGGCTGAGGCAGGAGGATTGCTTGAGCCCAGGAGATGAAGGCTACAGCAAGCTATGATCATACCACTGTACTCCAGTCTGGGCTACAGAGCAAGACCCTGTCTCTAAATAATAATAATAATAATAATAATTTTTAAAAAGAAAAAGTAACGAACTCACCCAGGATCTCAAACCTACCACATGGCTGAGCTGCCCAGCGCAGGTCTACCCAACCTCACACGGATGCCCTGTCACCCACTAATAACTACAGATTTGATTCATAGAGCCTCAAATGACGACCACAGAGTGGAACATGCTGAAGGGATGAATCCACATGTTTCTAAGAAACCTTGACATCAACCCACAGCTCTAGAAATTAAGTTCAAAATGCTGCACTGGAACAGTGACTAAGCAAGAATGGGGAAAAAAAATTCACATTTTCTCCAAGGGTGACTGTCTGGGAAAGACATTTAGCCAACGCAAACATTTATGATGCAGTAGGTTCCATTCAATGGTATGAATGGCACACATTCAATACCACGTTTCAGTCTACACCTAGACCTAGCTCTAGAGCTGTATTGATTGTTACTTAAAGACCAAATGGTGTTATTAGATCATGCTTAAAGAGGAAGAGAAAATGTTAGCAATCGCTTTCATTAAATCCATCAATGGAGAGAATGCAGTTGAAGATAAGAACATTGCTAAGAGGAAGGAACAGAAAGCATGCATCTCTCATTTCATCCTGAAAGAAGAAATCATTTGCAGGCCCCATTTGGACTGGAACATTCATGCGCCCCCCACAACAATTTTCAGCTTTTAATATCTTCATTTCAGAAAATGGATTGCTATGCATTCATTTCCATAGTCCCTCAACCTCCCTCCTGTTTGCTTTTGCGGAACAGCTTTTAAAGAGTGAAAAGGCATGATGATCAGAGTTGAAGATGGCAAAAGAGAGTTGGCTGATCACCCCAGGCAAATGCCAGAGAGAAGACGGAAGAATCAGAGGCAGGGGGAGAGGGAAGCCGATTCTTATTTTTTGTTAAATGAGGCTGAAAAATGAATTAACAGCTGTTGGGTGCATGCACTTGACGCCAGTGACAGTGGATGGCCTCCACTGGGAGCCTTGGACACGGGGAAGAATTTGGATACCACCTCCAGAGCATCCTGTGGACTGGGGTCCCTGACGACCTCAGCAGGCAGTTCCTGGCTCGGTTCGAAGGTTTCCTCGGATGGGACACTTTCGACTTTATTTGCTGGCTGCTAAAACATAACCATTCCATCATCAGTCTGCGGTGGACTGCAGGGAACTGTATCCCTAACCTAAATGATGGAGAACTCTTTATCCTGGGGTAAAAGAAAATCAAATTAATGGGTTGAGACCAGGCATGGTGGCTCATGCCTGTGATCCCAGAATTTTGGGAGGCCAAGGCAGGAGGACTGCCTGAGCCCAGGAGTTCGAGACCAGCCTGGGCAAAATAACAAGACCACATCTTTATTATAATTAACTTTTTTTAAAAAAACCAATGGGCTGTGCTTGATCCTTTTTTCTGGGAATGCTAAATAAAAATAGCTCAGCTTCTCTCCCCTAACTTTTCCTGAGCCATCCACCATGTATCAGACAAGAGGAGATGCTACAAGTTCTTATGCAATTCATGAAAGTTAAATTTTCAGAGAGAGAATTGACTTATTTATACCAAATGCCTACAGAAGCATTTTACTAAGATAGTCTCTCTGAGAGGTAAAAAAAAAAAAAAAGAGGGGGAGGGTGTCCATAAAGCCAGTTTTCTGATGATATGTGGTAATAAAAGCCCAGATTCATCAGGGTAAATTTAGGGAAAACAGAATTAAAATCAAATCCGTAGTCATGGAATACTGACTTTAGACACGGTGCAAGTGCTATCAAAAGTTTAAAAAAATTAATGGAGACATAGATGCTATCTTGATACTGTATCTTTTTCTTCTTAAATTGTTTTAAGCAAAGTGGAAGAAAATAACAAAATGACCAAAAACAAAACCCCACAATAAGTTTGAACAGACAGCCAGATTCCAAATCCACCAGGATAATAGAGAAATAGACTAATTACAACACAACTTATTCCAGGTGGGAGAAGCCATTCAAAAAAGAAAATGAGAGGCATTTTAAAAGGCATATTGTGCCCCCACTGTGAGAAAATAACAAGCAGTAAGAGAGCTGGTCATGTATGCGTCATATAGATGAGGAATACCAAGGTGGTTTCAGTCTCTGTGAAGTCTGCAAGCTGAGGGGAAGGCTGCGACAGTGGGTCACACGTTATCACAGCAGGAGTCTCCATTTCAGGACAACCTATCATCTGTTATAAAGAAAGAGAGCAAAGGCAAGTTAAGTCAAACTTCAGTGCAAATAAATGCACTTAACTGAAAATACCCACTCTATTTTTTTCTGCCTCCATGATGCAAACACAGCTTGATACGGGGTAGGTCTGGGGCAAGGTGACAGGCTCACCAATACCTGTCTTCATTTCTTCTTCTTTTCATGCTAATGTCCAGCTGCATTTTGTGAACTCCTTGTACCTGGACAGAACCATGGAAATGATTCTCACAAGCAGATTGAGTGAATGTAAGGATGTGACATGAGTTACCTCCGGGCTGGGCAACAAGAGAAATAAGATTTTCCTACCCTCTCTTCTTCCACCAGCCAGGTGAAAAACAAGGTCCCTCCACCTCTCTGAACTGGGTCTCCATAAGAAAATAAAACCAAACAGAGAACACATCAGGTGACTCTTTTCTCAACTCTCCCAAGGATGGCCCATATCTAACACCATTCTAGATGTGGCGGAGATAATTGAATGCATTATATACAATGGCCGTCGTCAGCCTCAGTGTGCAATCCTCCCAAGGAGTCTCGCTTGAGAAGAGCTGCTCTAGAAGGTGGAGCACAATAATAGGAGCATCCTGGACCCCTGAAAGACTGCAGGAGTAGAGGACACCTTGGCCACCCCAGCTGGCTGTGACACAAATGAGAAATAAACTTTTATTTATTTGAGGGCTGTTTGTTATAGCAGCTAACCTACCTTGACAAATACAGGGTCAAGAAGCAAACCTGTGTCCAAACAGTGGGGTCCTCATCAGGTCAGGTCACAAAGCAGTTAGCTTAATGCGGTGAGCAGCAGAGATAAGATAACACTGACATCCTCACTGAAAACACACCATGGAATTCTTGGGAGTGGATGCAGCTGAGCCTCAGCATGAGCCCCTCTTGCCTACACCAGGCCGACTTAAGAGAATTGTAACCATTCAAATGCAGACTCCCAGGCCATGGCCCCAGAGATTTTGAGTGATGTCAGCTGGGGTGGAGATCAGTCACTTGGACACCGAGCTCCCAAATTTCGGATCCTAACATTCCCTTTTAGGAGAATGTCCAGTTCATTCTCCTAATTGAGGCATGAATGTATGCATTTCACAGGTGTTTATGGAGAGGTAAGCAGTAAAGATTAAACAGTGGCCTACATAGATATCATCTGCTCCTTCATGAAGCTTACTGTCAATGAAGACAGACAATCAACAGATAACAAATACAAAATGCAAACCATGAGAAATTCGAGGAAAGAAAATGGTACTGTTATCAAGAGACCTCACCTGGCCTAAAGGGGGAGACACTCCTGGGAGAGCAATATCTAAAATGAAGCCTGAAGGATGAGTAGAAGCCGATGATGTAGAATGACTGGAAATGCAGTAAGAAGAAGAACATGCTGAAAAATGCACATGAAAGCAGATCAGTATGTGCAGCGCCCTCAGGCAGAGGAACAGGAGCACAGAAAGAAATAGAAAAAAGGTATCTGCAAAAACTGGACACCGCCAAAAGTCATTATTAGTGAGATTTAGTGAAACTTTAAGATGTAAAACAATGTAATCATGAACTTGGTTTTTTTTTAAAATATTGACTATTCCAACTCATAATAATGAAAGTATAAATCCATTTATTTATTTATTTATTTTTAAGACAGAGTCTTGCTCTGTCGCCCAGGCTGGAGTGCAGTGACGTGATCTCAGCTCACTGCAACCTCCACCTTCCAGGTTCAAGTTATTCTCTTGCCTCAGCCTCCTGACTAGCTGGGATTACAGGCATGCATCAGCACACCTGGCTAATTTTTCGTGTGTATTTTTCGTAGAGACAGGGTTTCACCATGTTGGCCAAGCTGGTCTCGAACTCCAGACCTCAAGTGATCTGCCTGCCTCGGACTCCCAAAGTACAGGTGAGAGCCACCATGCCCAGCCTATGAAAGTGCAATTTAAATAACCCACAGAAGAATAGAGTAGAACGGTGGTTGCCAGGGGCTGGGAGGTGCTTAGAATGAAGACATGTTGGTGAAGGAATATGACGTTTTAGTTATACAAGATAAATAAGTTCTGGGGAATCTAACATACAGCATGGTGACCACAGTTAACAATACAGGATTGTATACTTAAAATTTGCTATGAGAGTAGATCGTACGTGTTCTCATTATCAAGAACAGAAGGAGGAGGAGGAAGAGGAGGAGGAGAAAACAGCATTTATGTGAGGTGATGAAAATGTTAATTGGCTTGATGCAGTGATTGTTTTACAATGTATACATACAGCAAAGCATCACATTGTACTCCTTAAATACATATCGATGTTTTATTTGTCAGTGGTACCTCAATACAGCTGGAGACAAATTTTTAAAAATTAACATTAAATAAAATATGGGCTCCTTCCTTCAGATCTCAGCTATGTATGTAAAATCCAAACATAAAACTAGGTACTAAGAATTATGGTGTAAAGCAAAATTATAAGTTGTCAAAGACATCAGAAAACCGTGAAAATCGCACTCCTTTTTTAGTAGATGCTCATGGCTGGCTGCTGAATGGCACTCACAAGCTTCCCAGACATGATTCCTTTTAATCCCGATAGCCCTACAAGGCAGACAGGTTGAGCCTTCCTCTTACTGCTGCAAAGTTTGATTTGCAGACAGAGATCCTTGTCCAACATAAGAGAGATAGCAAGTGAGAGAGTAGGATTTGGGTATGCACCTCTGTGTCTGCCAAACCTTACCCTTGAACTGTATGCAATGTACATGATTTTCCAGGGTCTGCAAAACACCAAAATGAGCCTTGGGACAAAATGATGAATGCAGTAACTACATTATCATGAACTATATGAATCCTATGAAAATGAATGATTTCTTTCTTCAACCAGCGCTGGTAGAGGGATGTCCTGGATTTGAATACTGACATATCAAGGAAAAGGACCTAGAGAAATGTCTCTGGGCTATGGGGCTTTCAGTGAGATGTCTCACAGACATTTATTGTGATGGATAAATGAAGCAGCCAGACAGGCGAAGAATAAGTGCTCAAGAAAGGATTCGTTGAATTGGATTAGGGAAAATGTCAATCTGTTTCTGTCATCTAATTTCTCCCAACAATGAACACATACATAAGTTCCATGGGGCCAGTCATAAAGTATAATCCTTCATTGGAAGGGATTTAACTCAGGGTTATACGTTTGATCACAAAGGATGAAATAATGATGCAGTTTTCAGCTTGCCTTCTGCAGATGTGTTACAATCTTATGAATTTAAATGAGGAAGAGAAGTTCAGTCAGCCCTTGCTAATGTTTCTCATCAAGACCCACGGGCTTACTAAACAATTAATATTAACAACTGAAATATAAACCAACATTTATGAAGAAATATCACCATTATTCTTACTAGTAAGAAATAGAAACTTCCTCCTTTGCAGAGAGAAAATTTCAAAGTCTGCTCTTAAGGTCATTTTTGGCAAGCTCGTGAACACATGAATATAAAATGGGACTTTTACAAACTGCATTTATTTTTAGCCTTAGGTAATAGCTATTCTACTGATTTATCCCCTAAAAGCCTGACTGAAGATGGGGTCACCTTGAAATAAGAGACTCTGAAACTGGAGTCAGGCCAGAGAATTGTCAGCTCAGTAGAGAGGCTGAGATATGCAGAGATGCTTCAAAACAAAATGCTCTGTGTGGGAAGAGGAAAGCTGAGAGAGGACATCGTAAAGGCAGACGAGGAAGGGATAGATATACAATAGACACAGAATGTTCCAGTACATAATCCAAGGACATATATTTAGAGCAAAAAAGGAAGCACTCCTTTGCATTATGGGCTGTAAATTTGTGAAAGTTAATTACTGCCGGAGGTGGTAAATGCTAAAAATACATATATCAGCTCAGGAACTGAAATGAGATTTTTCCACTTTCAGCAATTGATGAAGCCGTTGTTTTACACTATGTGTTCTTCTGCCAAAAATACCTAAAAAGGCCTCACAAATAATGTATATAAAACTTTTTTTTTTTTTTGAGATGGAGTCTTGCTCTGTTGCCCAGGCTGGAGTGCAGTGGCACCATCTTGGCTCACTGTAACATCTGCCTCCTGGGTTCAAGTGATTCTCCTATCTCAGCCACCCGAGTAGCTGGGATTACAGGCACACGCCACCACGCCTGGCTAATTTTTGTATTTTTAGTAGAGACGGGAGCTCACCATGTTGGCCAGGCTGGTCTTGAACTCCTGACCTCAGCTGATCGGCCTGCCTTGGCCTCCCAAAGTGCTGGGATTGCAGGTGTGAGCCACCACGCGTGGCCTAGAATTTTTTTTTAAGTACATCAGAGAGCTACCAAGGCAGCAAAAACATTAAGAGTGAAGATATCAGAGACAGAAGAGTAATCCTTACATTTGTTATCTTACTTCAACTCAGGGCAAATAAAAGACTGGGAAGCTGAGAAACTGAGCAGAGTTTCCAGCAGTGCTAGGAGGCTGAGGGCCCATAAATATTAATAGCAAGGACCAATGAGGGACCCTGGTACACACCACAAGCTTTCTTTTGTGACCTGGCTAAGACGATAACCGGAAAGAGACTGGTTCTCACAAACACTGAAGCCCAATTTCCCTCCAGCTCAGCCCCAGATATGATCTGGGCAAACCACCTCAGGGTATGGAAATCACATCAAATCACATCAATTAAAAAAAAATCCTCTTTTGAGGATGATATGATATGATAATATGATTCAGAGCTACAAATTGTCTTTGCAATTTTTTTTTCGTTTACCGTGTCTGGCTGTCAATTGAAAAATGAACTATTACCCAACAAGAAAAGAGCAAATGAGGGAAAATCAAGAGCAAACAAAATTAAACAATAAAACCAAACCCACCTGAAACCTAAATATGTGATTTATCAGACATGGACTATAATTAAATATGAGAAATACCTTAAATAAAATGGGAGGAAAGATAAAAATTTTCAAGGTAGTATTGAAACTCCACCCAAAAAATCTGATTTAATTTGAACTAAAAACATAATAACTGAAAACTAGAATGTGGCGTTAACAATGGATTACACATAGCCAAAGAGATCAATTAACTAGCAAACAGGTCAGTAGACTGAAGTATGGGGAGAAAGATTGACAGAAAATGCAGATAAATGTGTCACAGATATATGGGACACAGTCAATGGTTCTACTAAGGTTGGTGGAGGCTGGGCATGGTGGCTCACGCCTGTAATCCCAGCACTTTGGGAGGCTGAGGCGGGTGAATCACCAGGTGTAGTGGTGGGCACCTGTAGTCCCAGCTACTCAGGAGGCTGAGGCAGGAGAATTGCTTGAACCTGGGAGGAAGAGGCTGCAGTGAGCCAAGATTGCACCACTGCACTCCAGCCTGGGTGACAGAGTGAGACAACATCTAACAAAAAACAAAGCAGGACACACTTCAACAAAAAAGTGTATTATCAATAAAATAAGATTCTCTACAAACAAGAGCAAAAAAACTTGATAGCTTAAAAAAAAAACGGAAGGACCACTCTAATCTTTTCGTTAACTACATTTCCCTACCCCAAATACTGGAAGACAAAACACTGGAGAAGATACTAATTGCAGTTTTTTTCTTTAATACATTAACGTATGTGGAAAAAATTAATATTCAGCTTTACTTTTAAAAAACAGATCTGGGCCAGGCACGGTGGCTCACCCCTGTAATTTCAACACTTTAGGAGGTCAAGGTGAGTGGATCACTTGAGCCCAGAAGTTCAAGAGTAGCCTGGGCAACATGGCAAAACCCATCTCTACAAAAAATACAAAATATGAGCCAGGCGTGGTGGCACTGCCTGTAGTCCCAGCTACCTGGGAGGAGGTGGGAGGATCACCTGAGCCTGGGAGGTCGAGGCTGCAGTGAGTCAAGATCGTGCTGCGGCACTCCAGCCTGGGCAACAGAGTGAGACCCTGTCTCAAAAACAGCAACAACAGCAAAAACCAAATCACAACAACCTTGTCATCATTACATATACTAAAGTAGCTACCCGGATTAAAGAGCCCCAGGATGCACAGTCAGCTTTTATGAAGTCATTGTGGTTTATGAAAATAACCTTTTTTTTAATTCAATTTAGGAATTCAGCTCCCCGAAATAAAAAAACTCAGAGTAACTGAGTAAATGGACAGCAGATGACAGTGAAGCTGCAGGATTCATTTCAAAGACCACCTGGGGTGTGAATGAATGAAATGGAATTTCTCCTGATATCCATGGAGGATTGGTTCCAGAACCTCCTAGGGATACCAAAATCCATGGATGCTCAAATGTCTGATATAAAATGGAACTGTGTTTGCATATAACCAGTACACAACCTCACACAGACTTTCAATCATCTCTAGGTTAATTACCATATCTATTACAATACACATGCTATGTTCATACTTGCTATGTCGCATTGTTTAGGGAATAATAACCATAGAAAAAAGTCTGTACATGTTCAGTGCAGATGCGATTTCTTTTCCCAAATATTTTTGATCCACGCTTGGTTGAATCCACAGGTGTGGAACCCACGGATGTGCAGGGTGAGCTGTATATCAGATACTGTACGGACAGCATCCCTCCCACTTTTTTTTAAGATGTTCAGAAATATTGATTTATCCAAAGTCACACAATTAGTATACAAAACAGCTCAAATGGTCAACTCCTTGGTCACTGTTATTAAATATTATCTTGGAAAATGCGACGGTAAGATATTATAATAATCAATAAATCAATATACCTTTTATTACATAGAGTGGTTTTTTTTTTTTTTTTACTTTAAGTTCCAGGATACATGTGCAGGACGTGCAGGCTTGTTACACAGGTATACGTGTGTCATGGTTGTTTGCTGCACCTATCAACCCGTCACCTAGGTTTTAAACCCCGCATGCATTTGTCCTGACGCCCTCCCTCCCCTCACCCCCAATCCCGTCCCCTGAAGTCATTGTTTTTAGAAAAATATCAGAAAACATATAGACCAGAACAAAATTTTTTAGGTCAGTGTCCCCAACCCACTATTCACCTACATTAGGATGGAGAGGTGGGGAGAATGGGGAGTGAGATTGAAGGATGAAATTATGTGGACACAGGAACTCCAAAATACCTTTTTTTTTTTTTTCTGAGATGGAGTCTCACTCTGTTGCCCACGCTGGAGTGCACTGGCACGATCTCAGCTCACTGCAACCTCCGCCTCCCGGGTTCAAGCGATTATCAGCTAAATTTGTATTTTTAGTAGAGACTGCGTTTCCCTGTGTTGGTCAGGCTGGTCTCAAACTCCTGAGATCAAGTGATCTGTCTTCCTCGGCCTACCAACGTGCTAGGATTATAGGCGTGAGTCACCATGCCTGGCCCCAAATACCTTTTTTGCTAGTATTCTTTTTATTCTGTCAGGTTTTTTTCTATCTGTATTGCAGTCAGCCAACATAATGCTCCCCAGTTATTTAAGGTTATGCTTCTTTTTCTTTTTCTTTTTCTTCTTTTGAGACTGAGTCTTGCTCTTGTCCCCCAGGCTGGAGTGCAGTGGCATGATCTCGGCTCATTGCAGCCTCTGGCTCCCGTGTTCAAGCCATTCTCCTGCTTCAGCCTTCCGAGTAGCTGGGATTAAAGGCGTCTGCCACCACACCTGGCTAATTTTTGTATTTTTAGTAGAGACAGGGTTTCACCATATTGGCCAGGCTGGTCTTGAACTCCTGAGCTCAAGTGATCTGCCTGCCTTGGCCTCCCAAAGTGCTGGGATTACAGGCGTGAGCCACTGCGCCCAGTCTAAATGCATTTTTGACTTAAGATATTTTCAGTTTACGATGGGTTTGTTGGGATGTAAATCAAAAAGCATCTGTACTCAAAGTGCTTTGGTTTCGCCTCCATCCCTTTCCTCCCATTCCTGAATCTCTCTATTTGAATTTCTCTTCCTTTCTGCTAAATATTTAAGCCGGTCTCTAAGTTTTCTGCCCACTGAGTCTCCAATGCTTGGGTGTCTCCTCCTCTCCCTTGGACCTATGCAGGCATCCCTGCTCCCGCTGTAACTAAGCATTTCAGAGTCCAAGTCAGAGGCCAGCGTGCTTTCTCTTGCCTGCCTCCCCTTCATGCCATGCCTGGGGCCTCTTGCAGGGCTCACAGATACCTTCTTCACTTCATCACTTTCCTATGGATCAAACTACATCTGAGCCGGATCTGTCTGTTTTCATCTCCCTTGCTGCCCCCTCTGTGATGTACAGATGCTGTTTATTCATTTAAGGGCCTGCAGTTGGGCATTGCGCTGTCATCTTCCATTGATTTTTTTTTTGAAGCCCAAGGGTGGGCATGATGGTGAGGTAGAGGGAGGGGTGAGACTGGTCAGAGCCCCCGAGATAAGAGATTTGGGTTCTGCAATTACTTTTGAGAACTGCTTAAATATGCTAAGCAAACTACGCTCAGCCCAGCTGGGGGGTCATCTCCCCTCACCGTACCCTTGGTCTTGAGCTCATGTTCAAACTGACAGCACAAAGACGGAAGGTCCCAGGGCCACCTACTGTCCCCAGCACCACCCAGCCAGAGACAGCTTCTACCCGCAAGGGTGTTCTTCGTCTCCTTCTAGGACTTGTCCTGAGCCCCGGAAACTGGTGATTCTCCAATTCTTGAGATTTTTTTTTCCACCCTCCTCCTTTCTGCAATATTGCCCCTTGAGAACGGGGTGGGGATTTGGAGCCATGCAGTCTCACTGTGCATGAAACCAGCTGATGGTCTTCTTGACGCTGCTGGCTGTTGAACATGCTTTTTTTAAAAAAAATGTTTACTTTTTTAAAATCAACAGATAATAGTTGTACACGTTCATGGGGTACATAGGGATGGTTCAATACATACAATCTTCAGTGATCCGGTCAGGGTAATTTGCATATCCATCATGTCAATTATGTATCATTTCTTTCTTTTGGGAACATACAATATCCTCCTTCCAGCTATTTGAAACGATATATTACTGTTGGCTATAGTCATCCTACAGGGCTATAGAACACGACAACGTATTCCTCTTGTCTAGGTGTAATTTTGTATCCTTTAACAAACGTCTCCCTATCTTCTCCTTTTCCCCCACCTTTCCTGGTCCCTAGGACACTCTCTTCTACTTTTTACTTTTTGTTTGTTTGTTTTTTGTGTGTTTTTTTTTGACAGGGTCTCATTCTGCTGCCCAGGCTGGAGTCCAGTGGTGTGATCTTGGCTCACTGCAGCCTCAACCTCCCAGGTTCAAGCAATCCTCCCACCTCAGTCTTCTGAGTAGCTGGGACCACCAGCAAGCACCACCACACTCAGCTAGGTTTTGTATTTTTTGTAGAGACAGGGTTTTGGTATGTTGCCCAGGCTAGTCTCAACTCCTGATCTCAAGCAATCATCCTGCCTCAGACTCCCAAAGTGCAGGGATTACAGGAGTGAGCCACTGTGCCTGGCCTTACTCTTTACTTCTGTGAGATTAAAGTTTTTTAGCTTCCACAGATGAGTGAGAACATGCGGTGTTTAACTTTCTGTTCCTAGCTTATTTCACCTACCATAATGTCCTCTATTTCCATGCATGCTGCTGCAAATGATGAATTTCCTTTTCTTTTTTATGGTGGAATAGTATTCCATGGTGTATCTATGCACTGCCTTTTCTTTATCCATTCATCCTTTGACGGACACTTGGGTTGAATCCATATACTGGCTATTGTGAATAAACTGCAAAAAACATGGACAGGGACAGATGTCCCTTCAATATACTAATTTACTTTCCTTTGGATAAAGGTCCAGTAGTGTGATGGCCGGATCATACCATAGTTCTATTTGTAGTTTTTTGAGGAACCTTCATACTGTTCTCCATCCTGGCTGCACTTATTTTTAATCCCCATCAACAGTGACTAAGAGTTTCCCTGTCTCCACATCTTAACCAGCATTTTTTTTTTGTCTTTTTGACAACAGACAGCACCTAACTGGGGTGAAATAAATGTGCTTTTGTGTCCTTGTCCATCTCCTTGGGCATCAAGGCAGGATGATCCTCAATTCTACCATCATGATTCTCTGCACGTGCTTTTTTTCAGAAGCCCCATCACTCCACGGGAAAGTCTCTCCTTGGTTTGGCTTGACTGGCTCAGGGACAGACAACACGCAGCTAGATGTCTATTCCTGAAGTTGCTGCCGCATCCACAATTATGAATCCAGAGCAAAAGTAAAAGTGACTTACATCAACAAAAGATCACCGCAACAATTCCATGGAGATCAATACGAATTGAACACGCTGGGCACTGTTTTGGAGAAACCAAAGCACTAAGTGCTCTCACTCTAAATTGCTCTGCTTTTTTCTGAGACTGGCAGGGCTACCACTTGAGCTGCAGCTGGGACTGGGGCTTCCTGACTCTTTGCCCTTTGGGAGTCTCTGGAGAACCACTGTTTGCCCTGAGAAGCTTGTTTTGAGGGGCCGTGACAATCCATGTAAATCCCTCGAGGGGCTGAAGGGTGAACACACACTTGCTTCTGAAAGAGGGTGGCTGACATTACAAATGAGGCAGTCCCCACTGTGGTTCAGAATAGACTTTTAAGATGCTTTTAATGGTCAGGCGTGGTGGCTCATGCCTATAATCACAACACTTTGGGAGGCTGAGGCAGGTGGATCACCTGAGGTCAGGAGTTCAAGAACAGCCTGGCCAACATGGAGAAACCCAGTCTCTACTAAAAATACAAAAATTAACCAGGCGTGGTAGCTCACGCCTGTCCACCTACTCAGGCAGGAGAATTGCTTGGACTTGGGAGGTGGAGGTTGCAGTGAGCTGAGATCACATGATTGCACTCCAACCTAGGCGATGGAGTGAGACTCCATCTCAAAAAAAAAAAAAAAAGAATGCTTTTAAGATCATCTGCAAAAACACAATCCTTTAAAATAATCCTTATTCAGACAAAGCTCAGCCCACAGTTTGAAAAACCACTAATGTTCAAGACTCAGTGACAGAATAACATTAAAATTACATAACCAGAAATCAGAAAGATGGTTTGAAAACGGTTTTCTGAGGACTCAATAGAGTCTTGTGAAAACAAAATAAATCTTGGAACCGCAATATCACTAAGCCAAAGGGAAAAGTGAAGCTGGGAGCTGCCTGGGCAAACCTGTCTCCCATTCTCTCAGTCACCCTCTATTCACTGAGATAAATGCATATCTGATTGCCTCCTTTGGAGAGGGTAATCAGACACTCAAAAAAACAAATACAACCATTTGTCTCTATCTACTTATGAGCTGGAACCCCCTCCCCACTTCGAGTTGTCCCGCCTCTCCGGACTGAACCAATGTACTTCTTACACATATTGCTACCTCATGTCTCTCTAGAATGCATAAAACCAAGCTGTGCCACGACCACCCTGGGTACCTGTCATCAGGACCTCCTGAGGCTGCGTCACAGTGTGTCTTTAACCGTGACAAAATACACTTCCTAAATTTGTTTTTATGAAGCGTTCAATAATATTTCTCTTTTAGGCGAGGAGTTTGAGCATTCAGTTATTTTCAGTACATGTCAACAGTGGATCAGAGTCCCCCTTTATTTGCATTAAGGTGCAGTAATGCAAATAGAAGCATGAGCCTTGAATGGTGCAGCAAACTCTTTGGTTTACAGTCTAAACTGTTGCCTGCTGAACATTTCATGTAAATGCGAGTTTTCCTTAGACATCCTGATCTGAGCATGGCTCCACTGCCCGTTTTGCACATCATGTAAGAGCTCAACTGATTCTTCACATTCCAGCAGCAATAAGAGAGGCCCTTGCCTTGACTCACATGAGGCACGTCCTGGGGCCAGACCCAGGCTATGGCACACTCAGGACACACCCGAGGAACGAAAAACCAGAAAAACGAATTTTACACCTCCCCAGTCGTCACCATCTGAACCTAAAGATCTTTTCAATGTGTTTGCGTCAATGTGAACTCAGTACTGCGACATTATTAATGCATAAGGTTGCCAGGGCATAATTCACAGCACAGTGCAGTGAAGCACGTGGGGTCTTCCACAGCAACGAGTGTGAAACGTAAAGGCCGCTTGTTTACAAGCAACAAGAAACGGCTCTCCCAAAGTGCCCACCGTGAAAATAAATATATATATTTATATCTGAAATATACAGAGAAGAATGACTTCCCTTCAGCCCCATCCCCAGATCCTTCCCTAAGTATGATCTCAAAATAATTCTGTTGAGAAACTTGTTAGGATGAGTGGTAAAGATTTAAAACAAAAAATCTTTTTTTTTTCTTTGAGACAGTGTGTAGCTCTGTCACCCAGGCTGGAGTGCAGTGGTGAGATCATAGCTCACTACAGCATCAGCCTCCGGGGCTCAAGCCATCCTCCTGCCTCAGCCTCCCAAGTAGCTGGGACTACAGGTGCACACATCCAAGCCCAGCTAAGTTTTTTGACATTTTTGTAGAGATGAGGTCTCAGTGTGATGCCGGCTGGTCTCAAACTCCTGGTCTCAAGCAATCCTCCCACCTCAGCCTTCCGAAGTGTTAAGATTACAGGTGTGAGCCACCACGCGTGGCCCCAAGAAATCTTTAAACACAAGATATAATTCCAAAGTATTCGCCTAGAAAGTGGAGCTGGAGAAATGACAGCCTCCATTATTTGTTTTGCAAATAAGGTGTGTTTTCATTTTTCTTCTGTGGGGACAAAGTTCTGCAGACTCAGCCTCAATACACACCACTGTGCAGGTCGACATTAATTTGAACATTGAGCCCCGGCAGGAATTCATCTTCGCTTGAACCCCTGTTCAAGTCAGGGGTTGGGCTGAAAGCTCTCAGGATGCATGGCCCGGTAGCTGGGTTGAAGGAGCACAGGCGGAAGCCTCACTTTCTGAACCTGAAAGAGCTCTGTGCCCCCAGACTCTATAAACGGCTTCGGAGTGAGCATGTGTCTCCATGCGGCATCAGTGTTTTGAGGCTGCTAATATAAGAAACGGCCACACACTGGTGGCTTACGCCAAGACAGACTGACCATCTGATAGTTCTTGGGACCAGAAGTCCAGTGGGCTAAAATCAAGGTGTTGGCAGAGTTGGTTCATTCTTGCGGATGTGGAGGAGAATCCACTTCCTGCCTTCTCTGGCTTCTGGAGGCCACCATATTCCCTGGCTCGTGGCCTCCTTCTATCTTTATTTTTTTATTTTTTATTTTTTTTAGAAAGAAAGAAAAAGAGAGAAAAGAAAGAGTGAAAGAAAGAAGAAAAGAATGTAACAGAGAAAGAAAGAAGAAGAGAAAGAGGGAGAGAGAACGGGACTCTTGTTCTATTGCCCAGGCTAGAATGCAGTCTAAAAATGGATATTAAAAACCTCTTTTATGCCAATAATTGTGCTTAACCATGTACTCTTGAACACATATTTCTGATAACTTTAAGATCAATGGACTAAATAAAAATTGTTAGAATTCTAATAATGAAACTGATGGGTTCATAAAACTGCTAATCAAATTAAGTAAAACAAAAACATGTGAAATTAAATAATTGATAAAGATAATGTTTTTATAACTTATTTAAACCATTATTAGTTCTTTACTTAAGTGTTTTGCTTTCCTCACTTAAGAAAATTTTCTCTCATAAGCTAGCTATAGTTTACAAGAATTTGGTAAAGTATACCTCTGTGAACCAAAGGTGGAAGCATTTACTTTTTCTCCCTAGTTGATTCCTCCAACAATTGGAAACTCTTTGTTGAGTATTATCATTTTTATTTATATAAGTTCAATGAAAGTCTGCTCTCTCTTTATAAGCAGGATACAATTGGAAACATCAGTTATATTACCAATGCTTTCAGTGAAATGTCATATTTAAGTATTTGCATAAAATGCCTGGCTTCAAGAGTTCCCAGCCTTACAGTAAGTGAACAAAAATTGTAACTTTCTGGCAGGCCCAGGAACCTTATGACTGTAGGTAAAATCTGAAGTTCATGTTGGCTTGGCTTCCTAGCTTCAAGAGATTTTTAAATCTGAGATTCCTATACAATCAATATGGAGAGAAAAGTTATGTTTCTAAAGAAAATCTATTATACACCTGTTATTAGATTGTAGCCTTGTTCATTGTTTTCAAGTTTGTGTTATCTACACATAGACTGGATTAGTTCCTGAATTGTCCCAATAGCCTCCAATATTTGGCTACAGTTTTCCAACTAAAAACAAAAGTCTCTCTGTTCCAAAGCCCTATAAGCTGAAACTAGACACATTTTAAGAAGCAAGCCTAATGTCTGATGTATGGACCAACAACAAGCTCACCAAACTGCTGCATGTCGTGACTAGAGACATTCAAACAAGAAAATGGGGGGAAATTTTAATATTTTCATGCTATAGACAGCTTTTCCTAAGTTGTTGGAACAAGATTTCATATCATAAGGAGACTTACTGCCCCCCTTTAATGCTTACATTTTCACTTGACAGGATAATGGTATAATTGAAATTTTATAATCAATAGCTTCTGCTGGTAACTTAACAGAACCTAATAAAAATTATTGAATACATATTGGTTAAATAAGAAAATGTCTGTGCTATTGTTGATATTACGTGCTGCACCTGGATACATTCCTCTTGGAAAGTTGAGACTCATATACGCAAAATAAGCAAACAGGACTTACGGTCATAACAGGTCTCACCTAATTCCCTGTGGTCATTTGATTTATTCAATTGGTTGTGTTTAAACATAGGTTCATGACTTAAACCATTATGTAAACTGAAATTGTCATATTATTATTAATTTTCCTCTGTATTTTCTCTTTTTAAACTTGTGTTACTTGCTAATTTTTTGCAGAAGTGTAACTCCTAACAAAATAATGCTGGCCCAGCACTTTGAGATGATAGCAAAAGACTACAGGACAGTGAAAATTGAACTTAATAATGAACTTCAGGTAGACCTAGCCTGAAACCCACTTCCTTAAAACCTCCTCTGTTGCTCAAATGTGGTTAACAGGGTTTTGATGCTGACTTCTCTAACCAATCACCCTCCCCAAAATAAGACAAGATCAACAACTGGTACAGGTGTAATCTGGCATGGAGGGACAACAAAACCTAACCACAGGGTGATTGATCAGTGATGCTTTAGGAAAAAGATCATGATCAAAAGAGTGAAACGTGAAAGTTTTCAGAATCAAAGTGGAGTCACTAATAATAAGAAACCCCCAACAAATAGAGCTCGGAAAGATGATAAAGAGAGGATTCTCATGCTTGTATACCTGATAACAAAAAAGACTAAATAAAAAAAAAAAAAAACCCACAACTTTGCACAACGACTATCACCACCTTACACAAAAACATAGTTCTGTAAGGACACTTACTCAGAAACTGCCCATCTGGCCTTGAATTGGTGTCACACATGTTATTGATCTTTGTAGCCAAGGATAATTATTTCAGAACAATTATGTAATTCTCATTTTTTTTTCTTTAAAAACCTTTGACTTCTTTACCTCCCTGACTATTCACATAGTTTACTGTGGCATACATATTCCCACTGCAATGCTGTATTTCCAAATAAATATCTTTTTCTTTTAGAGAGCTTCTCTCTGTTATTTAGGGTTAACATATTCAAGAGAAAGAAAGCAGGCTCCATCACTGTTTCCGTAAACACATTAGAGGTAAGATTACATGTAGCGAGAGAGTTAAGCAATTCACCATGTATCTAATGATCAATTTATCTTAAATTGTTTCTGCCGAATGAAAACAGTCAGGCTCTGCCAAAGTATTCTTTTCCCAGATAATCTGAGATGGAAGGACAGAGCTGAAGACCACAATGGCCAATGAAGTGATATGAAGGAGTCATGAAAGCAAATTGCTTTCCCTCTAATTATGGCTGAACCTTTAAGATTTAGATCAGACTCCATGGGGATGACAAAATTCAAGCCCCTGTCTGGCCAAGCTGGCCAGAAAAGGTGATGTATCGGTTTTATTCTTGAAAATTACTAGGAATAGAAACCCTTCGTCTCAACAGCATCTGCTTCCAGGGTTGTTTCCTCTGACAGCAGAAAGATTCTATCCCATATCTCCTTGAAGTTTCTTCCTTTTTCACTATCATCTATTATTGTATTCCTTTCTTCCAACCCAACTCCTGCCTCAGTAGTGAACAAGAAATTATTACAAAAGTCTTTGTATAGGGCAGTAGGTAAGTAACCCTTCTTCCTTCTAGAATAAGCAAAGCTGGAATGTTAAGATAAGGCTGTTTCCTTTCCAGTGTCCCATTTATATCATATACAGCCACAAAATTGGCTTCTACTCTATATACACTTTTATGTTTTGCTTTTTTATGTTTAATATAAACACAAAAAATATAAACACTTTCATGTTTTGCTTTTTAATGTTTAATACTAATATTAAAAAGCAGGTTTTGGAGTTCACATAGGGACCCGAATCTCAGCTTAGCCATTTTTTTAATGAGTGACTTTGGGCAAGTACACACTTACTCCAAGTCTCAGTTTTCTTATCTGAAAACAAATACAAAAGCAGTCTCTATATGACAGGATTGTTGTAATATTTAACGGAAATGATGCATTTGTTAGTAGATCCCCTTGACACATGAGTAGCACTCAACAAATGATGCAATAATTGTTATGGCAGAATATAACAGGAGCAGAATATATACATTGATACATGTTATTATAAATAAATATAATAAAATGAAGTTATCTGTTTTATATATTACATATAACATATATTACATATAACATAAATATATTTATTCATTTATCTTGAGAATTAGAAAAATGTAGAACAGTAGAAAGAAAAAGTGTCGATCAACCCTTACTATACCAACTTTTCCCATGTTGGCATTTCCTTAAAGTTTTTTATTGAAGATTTTTTAATTACTCAAGTAAGATATAACTACATTGTTCTCTACAAAAATTATAACACTGCTGATAAATATAAGGTCAGGGTGTAACTTTCCCAATCTTAGCACCATCACAAGTTCAGTTAGATTTTTCTAAAGTCACCTTTGTTCCAATGGATGATCTTAGGACTCTTAAGTCACTTTTCTTATCACCTAAGGTTACTCATCCTAGGCCTCAAACCCACCTATTATTTCAAAATGCTCACAGAGTCTACTCCTGCCCTAGCCTTTTGCTCATACTTGGATTATTTCTTCCCATTCCAGGATTGAAGCACATCATCATCTTAGTTCCTTTTCAAATAAACTCAATTCTTCATAGACTCTGGATCTTAGATCTTTGCTGAATGCATAGTTTGCAAATATTTCTTCCCATTCTGTAGGTTGCCTGTTTACTCTGTTGGTAGTTTCTTTTGCTGTGCAGAAGCTCTTTCATTTAATTAGATACCACTTGTCAATTATTGTTTTTATTTCAGTTGCTTTTGAGGACTTAGTCATAAATTCTTTACCAAGGCTGATGTCCAAAACAGTGTTTCCTAGATTTTATTATAAGATTCTTATAGTTTGAGGTCCTATATTTAAATCTTTAATCCATCTTGACTTAATTTTTTTATATGGTGAAAGGTAGTGGTCCAGTTTCATTATTCTGCATATGGTTAGCCAGCTATCACAACCTCATTTATTGAACAGAAAGTCCTTTCCCTATTGCCTTTGTGGTGACTTTATCAAAGATCAGATGGCTGTAGATGTGCGGCTTTATTTCCGAATTCTCTATGCTATTCCATTGTTCTATGTGTCTGTTTTTATACCAGTACCATGCTGTTTTGGTTACTGTAACCTTATGGTACGGTTTGGAGTTAGGTAATGTGATGCCTGTGACTTTATTCTTTTTGCTTAGAACTGCTTTGGCTATTTGGGCTCTTTGTTGGTTCCATATGAATTTTAGAATATTTTTTCTAAATCTGTAAAAAAATGATAGTAGTAGTATAAGAATAGCATTGAATCTACAAATTGCTTTGGGCAGTATGGTCATTTCAATGACATTGATTCTTCTACTTATGAGCATTGATGTTTTACCATTTGTTTGTGTCATCTATGACTTCTTTCAGTAGTGTTTTGTAGCTCTAGTTGCAGAGATCTTTCACTTCCTTGGTTATATGTGTGCCTATGTATTTTATTTTTTGTGCAGCTATTATAAATAAAACTTCTAAAGCAATACAATCCTTAGTGGAAAGGTGAGTCACAGAGGGAGGCTGTCTGCATCTCTCACATACTGGAGCTTCACTTACTTTTACCAGCTGGACGCTGTCACAAGGGCTGTTTGGACACATCCTTTTCCCCAGGACCTAGAGCATCCTTTACAATTTCAGTGGATTCCCATTTTCCTTCTAGGTCTCAGGCTCACAGAGTTGATCTTTATACAGTCTTGATATTTCCAAGTGGCTGAGGCAGACCAAAAACCTCTAATCTGCCATCTTGGAAAAATAAACAAACAAAGTTGATATTCTTTTAATTGGATTGGATTGGATGTATTTTATGTTGACAAACGTGAAAGTTTATAAGGGCATTCATACAGTTTTCTGTGACCTTGGTTCTCTTGACTCTTTTTCCTGTGGTCTTAAGATGCTCAATAATGCATTTTTCTTCAACCCAGAGAGTTATTACAGAAGAATCTCTATACACTGAGTGATGCCGGAATTACCCAGGTTGTTTTCCTGCTGAAGTGGTTTTGCTCCCACAAGTATCATGCTGTTAGAATCCAGTCAACACAACACAGAGATATGCTTTCATTTTTCTCTTAGAAGTCTTTGGAAGCCTTTGGATCAACAGCTGCCTACAGAAGAGATCTCTCGGGTGCATTGTTGGGAACTACATCTTGCCTTCTAATCATTTGACTTGCTCTATTTCCTCATTTTATTACTCTCTTTTGGCTTCACATCAGTATCCTAACATTTCTTTCCTCCCCTCTCTCCCAACACATGGCACACCACTCTTGTCTGTTTTCATTTCACAACAACCATCTCAGCAGAGCACTCTGCCACCACTAGCCTTTTCCTCTCCCACCTTTCTGCCTCATCTATTCCTGTTCTCAGCTAGCCTCCTCTGTCTGAATTCTCTAGTGCCAAGCCACTGAGCATCACTGAAGGAAGTTCTGAAACAAGGGGGCATGTCAGTATGTTAAAGTGATTAAGTTCATGAGCTTGGGCATCAAACTGATACGATTTCAGTTCAAAGGTTAATATTTATTAGTTTTGTGACATGACCTTTGGCAAGTGATTTAACCTGTTCGAGTTTTAGTTTCTTCATCTCTTAGAGACAATAACAGCACCTACTTGAAGTGTCAGGCTTACAGTTGGTGATCATTAAACATGAACTTTTATTACTGCTTCATAATGATGGTGATGTACCAGTGACTAGTAGGCATTGCTTTATCTCATTTACTGTTTTTACAGCAATTCTTTGAAGATGATGATTTCTCCATCTTATAGATGAAGAAGATGATGTTCCAGAGGTAACTTAACAAGAGTCAATTACTTATTAAGTGGGGTGATTGGACCATAATCACCCAATGCTAAAACCCGTTTTCTTTCTCCTATACCACACTTTGCCTTTAGTGTGATTTTTTAAACATTATTTTAAAAAATCATCTACTGAGCTAAATACCAGGGACTGTTCTATATGCCTTCCTTATATCATCTTGTTAAATGCTCACAGTATCCCTCTATTAATACACTTGTTATTTATATATTATATATATAATATGTATAATATATATATATATATATATATATATAAAATATTAAAAACCCCATTCACAAGCCATGAGAACTTTAGGCACAAAAGAAAATCACCTTTTCTTTTTAACCAATGGACAGTTCTGGGGCTGTTGGTGCCACTTAATCCTTCTGCATGCCTAGTATGTGCTGGCAACCAGAAGCTATAATTCCCAGTTTTAAACTTTTCCTGGTTTGATTTCCAGCTTATTTAGTGATTTTCCCCATCCCCCTCAAGCTGAAGCACTTTGAATTATTGCCACACAGACGCCAATATTTCAGGGGTAAGATTGTGTGATTAAAATGAAATTAACAGTGTCAACAGTGATGCACTATGGAAAGATTACTACCATTTTCTGGTTAGAGATTGTATTTTGCTTTACTGCAGTATTCAAATTAACTCATAAATATTGAATGGTATATAATAAATATTCCTTTTAAATAAAAAAATCAACAAGGATTCTTTATTAGTGCCAAACAAATGAGATTTATGTAAGTGCTTGGGAACATCCTACATTGAAGCTTTGTTCAGTGCTGTGACTAACTCACAGTAGATCATTAGCATAGCTGTGAGGCTGCTTCTTGAACTCTCAATCATTCTAAAATAATTCAGATGGAATCTCAGTAGAACACTAAGCTGGGGTATGAAAAGGATAGGTGGACAAAAGTCTATTTGCATAAGACAGTGAGGATCAAGGGGAAATCATTCATCCAAAGGGAAAGAGGAGCCAGATTCTTTAAGTTTCACCCACTTGCAAAGCTTTGTTGTTGGAGTGGATTGCTGGGTCTTACCAAGACATGGTGGCTGCCCTGCCAATGGCTGCATCTCAAACTCAAACTCTACCCCATGATCATGTGTCTGGAGCTTGTTACAGGAGGAGAAGGATGCTGTCATACTAAAGGTGCTGTATTAATAAAATAAAAATAAACCCCAAAACACATAGCTTCTTTAAGAAAATGTACCACAATAAAGAGATAGAGATGTGCTCCCTTATTTCAACCTATACTACCACCGCAGCTCTGGCACCCAGAGAGTCCCAGGGTGATGGTGGTGGTCCTCACGTATCTTGGCAGCAGTGGATTATGGGAAACTGCAATGTTTAATGGAAAAGTAGAGGCATCCCTGGCAGGAGATGGTAGACAGGTCAAGATAAGGCAGTGGTGTTCACTGGACTTCATGGCACCCAATCAATTGAAATGGATGATGGGATGTGGCACTGAATATGTGACTAAACTTGCCTGTGAGCACATGTGAGGGTCCCTTGGTACTCCCAGGAATAATGTCAAGGACTTTTTAAAAGTTCGCAGCAAGAGAAGAACGAGTCTGGAAACTTAGCTTATCGCTGTGCCCTGACTCCATCCATGAGTGAGCAGTAGAGATCTGGCTACCTTAGAACTCAGAAAACTATATCACATAATAGTATTAATTTAAAAAGCATATGCCGCAAAGTGGATCAAGAATCTAAATGTAAATCTGAAACTATAAAACTCTCAGAGAAAATGGGAAAATCCTGGGTTGAATTTGACAATGATTTCCTGAACATGACGCCAAAAGTACAGGTAACAAAAGTAAAATCGGATAAATTGGACTACCTCAAAATTAAAAACTTCTGTGCATCGAAGGACACAATTAACAAAGTGAAGTACACCTACAGAATGACGGATATTATCTGCATAATGTATGTTGATAAGAGGTTAATATCTAAAATGTATCAAGAACTCCTACAACTCAACAACAATAACAACAAAGAGTGCTTAACAAATGAACACAGGATTTCAATAGACATTTTTCCAAAGAAAGTATACGGGTCAACCAGCATATGCAAAGATGTTCAACATCATGAATCATTAGGGAAATGCAAATGTGGTGATGGAGAAAGGGGAATTTGTTCAATAGATGGCATGTCTTAGTCCATTTTGTGTTGCTATCACAAAATATCTGAGTCCGGATAGTTTATAAAGAAAAGAGATTTATTTAGCTCACAGCTCTCTAGGCTGGGAACTGTGAAAAGCATGGCTTCAGTACCTGCTTAGTTTCTGGTGAAAGATATGTGCTAGGTCAAAACATGGCAAAAAAGGTCAAAGTGGAAGCAGACATTTGTGAAGAGACAAAACCCAAGGGGTGTTCTGGCTTTATAACAGCTCACTGTCATGGGAACTAATGCGTTCCCATAAGAACTAATCCAATCTCACAAGAACACACTTACTACTGTGAGAATGGCCCTCAGCCTGAGAGATCTCCCCCCACGACCCAAACATTTCCCAGTAGGCTCCACCTCCCAACATTGCCAAACTGGGGATCAAATTTCAACATGAGTTTTGGTGGTGACAAACAAATGATATTCAAACCATAGTAATGGGAAAAAAGTTATAGTTATGCAAGATTAATAAGTTCTAGAGATCTGCTGTATAACATAGTGCCTAGAGTTAACAATTCGGTATTGTGCTCTGAAAAATTGATTAAGAGAATCTACCTTATGTTGAGTGTTATTACTACCAAAAATAAAAAGTAAAGGGACACAAAAAAACTTTGGAGGTACGTATGTATTTCTTACCTTGTTTGTGTTATCACTTGTACACATGTGTATATCAAAATTCATCACATTGTATACATTAAATATACACAGTTATTTGTATATCAATTATAACTTAATAAAGTTGTGAAAAAGCAGAATGAGATATCACCCAATACCTATCAAGAGGGCTACTATAAAAAACATAAAATAACAAGTGTTAGTGAAAATGTGGATATATTGGAATCCTTGTGCATTGCTGGTGGGAATGCAAAATGGTCCAGGTGCTATGCAAAACAGTATAGCAGTTCCTCAAAATATTAAAAATAGGATGGTTATATGATCCAGCAATTCCACCTCTGGATTTTTGTAAAAAATAATTCAAGGCAAGGTCTCAAGGGTATCTGTGCACCCATGTTCATAGCAGCATTAGTCACAATAGCCAAAAGATGAAAGCAACCCATGTGCCCCCTGGCAGATGAATGGATAAACAAAATGTGGCATATATATTAATGGCATATTATTCTACCCTAAAAAGGAATAAAAGTCTGGCATGCAATAATATGTATGAACTTGGAGGACATTATGCTAAGTCAAATAAGCTGGTCATAAAAAGACAAATTCTGCATGAATCCACTTATGTGAATGGTAGACCTAGTGTGGTCCAATTCATAGAGACAGAAAATAGAATGCCAGTTGCCTAGTATTGGGGGAAGCGGGGAGTTTAATGAGCATAGAGGCTCAGTTTTGCATAATATAAAATTTCTGGAGATTGTACAACAATGTAAATATATTTAACAATACTGAACCGTACACTTAAAAATGGTTAAGATAATAAATTTTGTGTTATGTGTATTTTCCTACAAATAAAAAAAAGCATGCGTCAACTCAAGGGCATTATTTGGAAACTAAACCTTCTTCACTGCCATTGAAAGTCAGGATGGTGAGCCACTGGCTTCTCCCTCACCTTACCCATCTTTTTCACGCACGCCTAGCTTGTTCTCCAGTGCATCTAGTTAAGGGAGTGTGGATAGTTCAGAACAGCATTTCTCAACTGGGGAAGATAACAATATCTGGAGACACATCAGTTTTCACAGGTTTTTTTTTCTACACAATTTATTAGACTAGAATTTGAAAAGGTTACTGGTTACAAAAGTCAAATCAATTTCATTTCTATATATCATCAAACAAATTACTATTTTAGAAGAAAACTATATATAATTGCATCAAAAACAAAGCTACCAGAAATAAAGCAAAATATTAACTATGTAAACAGAGAACTAATTAAGATGTCAAAGATCTAAGTTAGCCAGGCACGGTGGCTCATGCCTGTAATCCCAGCACTTTGGGAGGCGGAGCAGGAAGACCACTTGACCCCAGCAGGTCGGGGCTATAGTGAGCCATGTTCATGTCACTGTGCTACAGCCTGGGTGACAGAGTGAGACCCTTATGTATTCCAAAGCCACTATCAATAAGATAGGCATGAGCTGATGTAGATGGCCGACTGGAAGGTCCTACCCTCGGAGTTTTCTTTACTTTAGAAACAGGACAGTCCTGCCCACCTCCCAACAAATAATTATCTGGTTCAAAATGCCAATAGTGAGGTTAAGAAATCCTGGCTTAGAGCAAGCCCATTCCTTTTGCTGGAAAAAAAAAATCCAACTGGTAATGGGTAACTAACTACATTGTCACAGGCAGAGAAACATGGTTATCTACAGATAATTGGTACTTTCTGTTTTGTCTCCCACAAGCTTTTAAGCTAGATTTTAATGTATCCCCAGAAAGTTGTCTCCAAAGCATAATCTGTCTCATTTTGTCCTCAGTAATTATGTCCTCCATCAGCCATCGTCTTTTACCAATCTTTAGCAAGCTGAAGCCTGAGAAGAATAAAAGGAAAAACTGTTATCTCTGCAGGCGTGCAATGAATCTGTCCCAGCCGCGTGTGACATTTTTATCCACATATCCAGATTACTTAGTCACACACTCAGCCTCATTGCATGGATGTGCCCTGCCTCTGTATGAAATCCTCATGCCAACCTTTCTGTGAGTGAGAAAAAACCATGGCTCCCCTCTGGGTGATTGTCCAGAAGAAAGCTGAGTTGGATTATTTGACTATTAGTATTACCATGACCAAAAAAAAAAAAAAAAAAAAAAAGCTAGCTATTGTGCAAATTCTCAAAATCAGGTGATTGCATTAAGCAGGTAATTAAATTCCTGCTCTTTAAAGGTTTGCATTTGGGTGGAAACAAGGGGGTTGTTTGCAATGGAATAAACTGTTTCCCAAGCAAGTGACTACTCAGGAATCAAGGGTCCAATAATAAATGCCCCTTTCCTTTTCCTGTCATATGGTAATTATGAGTACAGTAATTTATGTCAATTTAAAATAACATATATTTAGACTGTTCGAGCTGGATAGGTAAATGTGGCAAACCCTCATTTTTATGGGTGAAGAATGAGACTCAGAGAGGGAAAGTAATTTGCCTATAGGACACAGAGTTAAGAAGTGATGGAGGGCTTTCTTCTCTGAACTGTATCACATTGCTACATTCTGATGTGTTGGTTCTCATATTGTTCCAATCACTTCAAGGCCCTGAGCAAGTCAGAATTAACTGATAGAGAGTGGATAGAGTATATTTTACACGTCCACCAACAATTTACATGATCAGTGTGTGATTTAATATTATTTAGTATTTGCCCAAGTAAGTTATAAGCTCAGTAAATATAGAAGCAATGCTTTCTCTTTTGTAACATTACTCACTGCCAGGCACATGGCAGGTTTTTTCCCAATATTTTACTATAAAAATTTCAAACATGCAGCATGTTTGAATTGTCTCCTATTCACCCGAAGGAAGGATTCTCACCATTAGTTTATGGGGATGACCAAATGCATGCCACCCTACATTGGACAGATGAGATTTATCAGCCACGTGTAATCACAATTGAGGGAGGAGGACACCAGTGCTATACAGGGCCACATGGGAGTTCCACTCAGGAGCAAAGTGAACTACCAGGGGCTGAGGGTGGCAGGATTTGTAGTACCAAGAGGGTGAGGTGCCCCTGGTTCCCATGGGAGGATATGATTGACTTGACTGAATAATTCTGTGGGCTGGCAAGGAACTGAAACCCACTACTCAGGGATAAATAGGAACCTGTGTATGATGCCCTGGATAAAGAAGGCTGTTTGGCTTGGGTTCTTATCCATGCATGACAGCAGGCTGGGGAGGGGAACTCACAGTAAGGTCATTTGAGGCCCTCCTGGTTTCACCAGATGTCAGGGAGGCTCACAATATGGGGCTTTACTTTCAGGCCTTACGCTACTCAGAAAGTTGAAATAATTTTTCAGTTAATACCTATAAATCTACCTCCTAAATTCTAGCACTGATACTCTAATATACTCTCTATAATGCATATCGTTCCTCTATCCCTCTATCCATCCATTGATCCGTCTCATATTTTGGGATTCAAAGTAAATTGAAGACTACAGGACACTTCCCCCTAAATATGTAATAAAATCGTTAAGTAGAATTTCATATTTGTGTGCAGTTTTTATTTTTGATGAAAATCCACATGCAATGATATGCACAATCTTAAGAAGTGTACATTCTGAATTTTGACAGATGCATTCACTAACTAACCCGAACTTCCATCAAGATGTAGAACATTACCATCATTTCAAACAGCTCCCTCATGCGCCCTTTCAGTCCATCCCTGACCTCTCCTTCTGCAAAGGCTGATCTGATTTCTTCAAGTATATATTAGTTTTGCCTCTTCTAGAATTTCATATTATATAGCATGTCCTCTTTTGTGTAAGGCTTTTCTCACTCAGCAGATTTTTCAGGTTTTGTTGCATGCATCAGCAGCATGTTGCTTTTTATTGCTACATAGTATTTCATGGCATTGATATACCACAGTTTGTTAATGTATTCTTATACTGATGGACACTTGGGCAGCTATGCACATTTTTAGCACAAGTCCCTCTGTGGATGTGTCTTCATTCTCTTTGGTAAAGTCCTAAGAGTGAACCTAGGCTAGATATATATTTGGTCTCATGAGAAGCTGCCAGCTTTTTTCAAAGCGGTGATTTATTATTTTACACGTCTACCAACAGTGTATACAAATTCCTCTTGCTCCAAATCCTCACCAATGTTTGGGGTTGTCAGTCTCTGCATAATTTGCTTTTGAATTGAGTTTGAAAGTGAAAAATGTGAGTATGGAGGAAGGCAGGACTATGAGGACGAGAAACAGGTTTTTTAGAACACTCCCCAAGACAGCCAAGTTGTCGTCATTCTCCAGGTCAAGACCAGGGTGGCGTTGATTCCCTTTGCTTTGACATTTAAGAACTGTGATGTTTCTGGTCCCTGGTAAGGAACTTGAGAACTTAGCAATCAAAAGCTGCAGTGCTAGAAGCCCTGACACCCAGAGGCCATAGTTATGCTTTATGACACTTTGTAAAGGGTACTTTCTGCATCAGCTAAGGACCTACTAATGCCTTATGACATAATCACTTAAAGCTGGTCTACAGTCTGTAGACTCGGAAGCCTGCAAATCCTTCTGGGATCTGGAGAAGATGGTACACAAACACAGCCTCTTGACTCCCTTCACTGGGACTGAGTCAACCAAATGCCAGCTTACACTATCACTTTGTAGCCATTTGCAAGTAGAGCAGATGAAAATAGAACTTGTCCCCTTCTACCCGCCCATCACTGCCATGGGGACTTTTGAAACTGAACTGCTGGCCATGTGGAGGGGGTATTGCAAATGCTCTTATACTGGCCAAGAAAACAAGTCTCTGCAGCCTTCTCTTCCATTAAAAGGAAACTCTGGCTGGCACCATCAGTGCTGAAAGAGACAAAACGGGATGAGCAAGAGAGTAGTCACCTAGACTTAAAGAATGGAGGTGTTTCTCAGCTCTGACCTACTGCTAAACTTCCAGTGTTATCTGAGGATGAGGAATAGAGAGAATGACAAAAATGACCTGGAGAATGAAGAGAATTCCAGGTGTGCATGTCCAAGTGTGTCAGTGTTTCCTGATCCTAGGACTAAGATTGGCAACAACAGTGAGCAACGAGCTAGTGTTTGCCCTCCCAGGACATGTAGGATAGATGGTTGGCAAAGATAACCATTGAAGTTAGGGAGTAAATAGCATGAGGAATATGCTCTTGTCTTTCATAGAAGGGAATTTCGCTCAGTTCTGATAGGGAGAGACAATTCCAAAGACAAAAGACAGGAGACCAGAGGACATGGTCCTAGAATAGAGTGTGGTCCTGTTGGGTCAATAATCCAAAGAACAGTAGGCAATGAAAAGGCAGAGGTATTTTGGGGACTTGAATGCAAATGAAAGAACTTCAGTTTAATTCATTCTGCAATGGTGAGCCAAGAGAAAATCAGGGGTGTGGTGTCCTGAAAACTGTGATTTGAGAAGATGAGTCAGATTTCAAGGCAGGCCTGATTAGCAGAAAATATTGGAGGTTCTAAAACCAGTTGGGAGGCCAGTTAGAAATCTACTGCAGCAAGCTAGGTGAAAGGAGGTCAGAGCCCAAACTGAGGTATCAGGAGAGAGGCTGGGGCGGGGGAAAAAAAAGGAGATTGTCAGGAGAGATACTGAGGGAAAAATATGCAGGGTTCATTCATTACCAAAAATCAGAGGCAGGTAGCATCTTCCCATGGGCAAGAATCTTCTGCAGTCATCCCCAAAAACAAAGGTCTGCAACTCTGCTGTGTTCTGGGGGCCAGCATGAATGAGTGGGTCATGCAATGGCAATGTCAGCCTCCATCCCATCTGCCTCATTCTTCCAGACACAGAAAACACAAATGCTGACAGGCAGCAAACACACTGGCTGCTTCCTCACCTGAGGACATGGGCTAAAGAAAGGGAAGATGGTCAGCTGGGTGAGGATGCTGTGAGCCATTGACTGGCCCCTTCTCTCTGGTGTGCTGACATCCACTCTTCTTCAATTCTTTCTCTTCTCTGAATGCAAATGTGGTCATGTAACCTCAACCCCTCTGTCTCTAAGGCTTCTCATGGCACTCAGGAAAACATCTCAAATCTCCCTACTGACCTCCACGGCCCTGAGTGATCTCACCTCAATCTCCCTCTCCCGCCTCTTCCAGGGTCCTTGTTCTGGCTCACTGCCTCCCTCTCATCATGTTAATTCCTTGAGGAATGGGCTAGCATTACCCATGACACCTCCTTCCTGGAATACTCTTCTCCTTTCCCCAAGCCACATCTCACTTATTCCTTAAACTTGGGGTGTTTGCCCCTTCTCCCACCATTTAGTCTCAAGAGAGATTCCCCCTATTATGTTCTCTCATAGCCCTTTTTTCTTTTCTTGTTGTCATTACTATGTCTAGCTACTTATTTGACTTTAATCATTTAATATCCATCCTCCTCATTAGACCATGAGCTCCATGAGGACAGGGGCCACATCTGCCTTGTTGGCTGCTGGTACCAGTTCCCGCAAGGCTGTGGCAGGTGCTCAGCGGCATGAGTGTGTTGATGAGAGGTCTGAGCGAGTGATGCTGAGCTCTGGCTCCGCATAGCTGCTGCCTCGCCTCCTTCATCTGTGTATCCAACACTGCTCATTGGAAGTAATCTGCACTTTAGACTCTTTTCTGAAAATGGGACTGGCTTTCTTGAAGATAGGAAACAGCTGGTCACTTTACCGGGAGTGCTAAGTTTCCTCACAAGCCCTGGTTTGTGCTTCTCCACTGTGGTTTTACTTGTGAATGTAAAAACTCAAACTGCTAAATATTTTCCTGGCCCTGATAGGTGGGACAGGCTTCCCAAAAGCACTGGCAGGTGTAAAATGGAGATAAATAAGAGGGTTTTTATCTTTCTGTAGTTGCACAGGAGCTGTGTGTATTCCACAGTCCTAGTTAGCACAGACTTTGGAAGATAAAAAACACTATTTTTAGAAAAGCCCTTCATATTACAATAGCATTTACAAAGTGACAGTTTCAACAGCTGTAGGGATTAGTATAAAGAGTCTGAGAGATGGCACTATGCTATTATACCTAAACACGTGCCCAGCAGTAAGGACATGCAGAAATAGGAATCTAGCAGCTAAAAGAATGGTGGGTGTGTGTCTGTGTGTGTGTGTTTGTGCATGTGTGTGTGTCTGATCATAACACACTGATGCTATGTTGTAGAACTGTGAAGTACCTGAATTTCCACTTTGGATGTGTCTAAACGGATACATTTTGTGTTTGCCTGTGCCACCAATACTAGAAATAAAATTAGATGAGCTGGAGTGAGCCCTTCCTTGCCAGGTGAACCAGCTGATGCCCAGGTGTGTTAGTGCAGTGGTTCTCAGCCTTGCTGCACGTTTGAGTCACCTGAGGAGTTTTCAAAATTCCCAATGTGCAAAACAGTGCCCAGATCAATTCCTTCAGAATCTTCAGGTTGAGACCTAGATGTCACTACTTTTAAGATTTCCCCAGGTGATTACAATGAGCAGCTAAGGTGAGAATTTCTGTTTAAGGGTTTTTGAGCATGAATCAACGCTTCATTGCTAGTACAGGCAGAGGTCATTGGATAAAGGAGAGAAAGGGAAACTGATACTGGTAGAACATTTGTTATAAAGGCCATAAAAGAGAAGCAGCTAAGAGCATTGACTCTGACATCAGACCTCTTAAAATCAAATCCTGATTTTACCCCTCCTCAGATATGTGATCTTTGGCAACTTGCGTAAGCCCTCTGTGCTGTAATTCTGCCTTACTGCAAAGCAGAAGTGAATTACTATGTCTTCCCCAACATGATCAATAGAGGAAAGCCAGGAGCTGATAAGAGGCCCAGAAATGTAATGAGCCCAATATGTAGAGAACAAAAATCAGTGCACATGGATGAGAAGTTCAAGTATTCTCATGGAAGATCAGAAACATGGAGTATTATACCCTTAACGCTCTGACTGGATTAGAATTCATTGCCTGCTCTGAAAGCCTGAACCACATAGGGGCCCAGAGTCAAGGAAAGTATGCGAAATTATAAAACGGGTTTCATTGAGAAGGGAGACAAAGATGGCCAAAAGGGAGCTTCTCTGGAGTGCAGCTCCCAGCAAGTGAGACACAAAACCAGAGCGATATCTGCATCTCCGAACGAGGTATCAGGTTCGTTCCAAAGGGATTGGTTGAACAGCGGGATTAACCCCAAAAAAGGAAGTGAAAGCAGCCCAAAGGGGGCGAGCCGAGGCAAGACGGGGCACTGCCCCACCTGGGAAGTGCATCTGGCACGGATGATCGGGGAGTGGGGGGGCTTCCCCTCCTTGGTACTCCAATTCAGATACATGACCGGCAGCACATAGCCCAGGAAAACGCCGCCTGGCTGAGAACCACCCGAGTTGCAGACCTGGGCGACAGCCCAGGCTGGCAGCTCCGGCCAGACTGGTACCTTGTCAGCGTGGACCAAAATGGAGACTCGGACCAACACCGAGAAGGCTTGCGAAAAGGAACTGCCCATTCCACAGAAGAAGGGAGAGTTGACAGCGGGGAGGGGGATATGGCCAGACAGGTCCCACCCCTACAAGATCCACTGAGCGAGCAGAATCTCTCTCCCGGAAGAGTTTTACAGTTAACAAATCAGATGGAGCTCCATCCGGAAGAAGTGGGCTCGGTGGAGGGAAAGAAGCCCGCCATTGGGAAGGTGGGGCTAATCCCACCGGCATAAGCAGAAACCAGGCAAAGAATAAACTGCAGCCTGGCTGAGACCGAGGCAGCCCAGCAGCACCTCCACTGGCAGACAGCAGACAGACTGTCTCAAGCGTCACACTGACACCTGCATTTTAAAAAAGCCTAATACAGGAGAATAACCCCAACTTTAACAGAAAGGACATCCACTCAGAGATCCTACCTGAAATCATCAACTTCAAAGATTAAAGATAGATAAATCCATGAAGACTGGAAGAAACCAGGACAAAAAGGATGAAAACATAAAAGTCCAGAACGCCTCTCCTCCCCAGAGAGATCACAACACCTCACCAGCAACGGAACAAAACAGGTCAGAGAATGATTTTGACAAGCTGACAGAAGCGGGCATCAGAAGATGGGTAATAACAAACTTCTCTGAGCTAAAAGAACATGTTCTAACCCAATGCAAAGAAACTAAGAACCTTGAAAACAGATTAGATGAAATGCTAAGTAGAATAACCAGCCTAGAGAAGAACATAAACAACTTGATAGATCTGAAGAACACTGCATGAGAACTTTGTGAAGCATGCACAAGTTTCAACAGCCGAATCGATCAAGCAGAAGAAAGGATATCAGAGATTAAAGATCAACTTAATGAAATAAAAAGAGAAGGCAAGAAAAGAGAAAAAAGAGTGAAAAGAAATGAACAAAGCCTCCAAGAAATATGGGACTATGTGAAAAGACCTAATCTACACTTGATTGGTGTACCTGAAGAGGACAGGGAAAATGAATCCAAGCTGGAAAACACTCTTCAGGATATTATCCAGGAGAACTTCCCAGACCTAGCAAAGCAGGCCAACATTCAAATACAGGAAATACAAAGAACACCACAAAGATACTCCTCAACAAGAGCAACCTCAAGGCACATAATCATCAGATTCACCAGGGTTGAAATGAAGGAAAAAATGCTAAGTGCAGCCAGAGAGAAAGGTCGGGTCAACCACAAAGGGCAGCCCATCAGACTCACAGTGGATCCCTCAGCAGAAACCCTACAAGCCAGAAGAAAGTGGGGACCAATATTCAACATCCTTAAAGAAAAGAACTTTCAACCTAGAATTTCATATCCAGCCAAACTAAGCTTAATAAGTGAAGGAGAAATAAAATCCTTTATGGACAAGCAATTACTAAGAGATTTCATCATCACCAGACCTGCCTTACAAGAGATCCTGAAGGAAGCACTAAACACAGAAAAAAATATCCAGTACCAGCCACTGCAAAAATGAACCAAATGGTAAAGACCAATGAAACAATGAGGAAACTGCATAGACCAATGGGCAAAACAACCAGTAACAAAATGGCAGGATCAAATTCACACATAACAATATTAATGTTAAATGTAAATGGCCTAAATGCCCCAATCAAAAGACACAGACTGGCAAACTG
>CAUYLG010046214.1:0-48259 GCA_963573385.1 Cacajao melanocephalus
TCCTGGATAATATCCTGAAGAGTATTTTCCAGCTTGGATTCATTCTCTTCGTCACATTCAGGTACACCTATCAAACGTAGATTAGGTCTTTTCACATAGTCCCATATTTCTTGGAGACTTTGTTCATTCCTTTTTACCCTTCTTTCTCTAATCTTGCCTTCTTGTTTTATTTCATTAAGTTGACCTTCTACCTCTGATATCCTTTCTTCTGCTTGGTCAATTCAGCTGTTGAAACTTGTGCATGCTTCGTGAAGTTCTCGTGTTGTGTTTTTCAGCTCCATCAATTCTTTTATATTCCTAAGTTATCCATTCTTGTTAGCATTTCATTAAATCTTCTTTCAAGGTTCTTAGTGTCTTTGCATTGGGTTAGTACATGTTCTTTTAGCTCACAGAAGTTTCTTATAATCCACCTTCTGAAGCCTGATTCTGTCAGTTCATCACACTCATTCTCCATCAGGCCTTGTTCTCTTGCTGGGGAGGAGCTGCAATCCCCTGTAGGAGGAGAGGCATTCTAATTTCGGGTGTTCTCAGCCTTTTTGCATTGGTTTCTTCCCATTTTTGTGGATTTATCCACCTGTCGTCTTTGCAATTGCCGACTTTCAGATTGGGTCTGAGTGGACGTCCGGCTTGTTGGTGATGAAGTTTTTTCTGTTTCTTAGTCTTCCTTTGGCAGACGCCCCTTCCCCACAGAGCTGGACCTTCCCGGTTCGGCTGTGCTTGCTGTGAAACTCTCAGTCCTCAGCGTTTCCAATTGCTGTTCTTGTGGGGATGGGACCGGCCGAGCTCAACTCAAAGGGCACCCCGTCCCGTATACTCTGCACTGAGAAGCGCCGCGCCGGGGCGCTGGCAAAACAGCCGTGCTGCCGGCCAAAAAAGTCGCGCTGGCAACCTGTGTGGCTCCTCTGCTGGGAATCTCCCAGTCTGTGGGCAACAAAAATTCATCTGAAAGTGCGGCGTCCACTCGCTTTCTGCCCTTTCACTGGGAGCTACAATCCTGAGCTGCTGCTAATCAGCCATCTTGGATCTCTCTAAGAATTTTTTTTTAATGAAAAAAACCCTCCAAGAAATATGGGATTATGAAAGGAGATCAAACCTATGACTCACTGGCATTTCTGAAAGACATAGAGAGCAAGTAACTTGGAAAACATATTTGAGGATATTATCCACAAAAATTTTCCCAACCTCAACACACAGGTAGACATGTACATTCAGGAGATTCAGAGAATCTCTAAGATATACCAGAAAAGACAAGACATCTAGTCATCAGATTCTCCAAGGTCAATGCAAAGGAAAGAAATTTTAAAGGCAGCTACAGAGAAGGGGCAGGTTAAGTACAAAGGGAATCCCATCAGGCCAACAGTGAACCTTTCAGCAGAAACTTTACATGTCAGAAGACATTGGGGGCCTATATTCAGAAACTTAAAGAAAAGAAACTTCAACCAAGAATTTCATATCCAACCAAACAAAGCTTCATTAAGTGAAGGAGAAATAAAATCCTTTACAAACAAGCAAACGCTAAGGGAATTCATTACCACCAGATACACTTATAAGAGGTCCTAAAGGGAGCACTAAACATGGAAATGGAAGACCTGCCACTACTAAAACACACTTAATACTGGTACTATAAAGCAACTATACAATCAAGTCTATATAACAACTAGCTAACAACATGGCAGGATCAAATCCTCACATATCAATATTGATCTTGAACATAAATGAGCTAAGTGTCTAACTTAAAAGGTACAGAGTGGCAAGTTGGATAAAGAAATAAAACCCAATGATATGCTATCTTCAAGAAAATAATCTCACTTAAATGATATATATAGGCTGAAGGTAAAGGGATAGAGAAAGATCAATCAAGCAAACAGAAACAAAAAATTTGAAGGGTTGCAATTCTTATTTCAGACAATACAGATTTTATATCAGCAATGATCAAAAGAGACAAAGAAGGGTATTATATAATGATAAAGGTTTCCATTTAACAAGAAGACTTAACTCTCCTAAATACATACACATCCAACATTGGAGATCCTAGATTCATAAAAATGTTCTTAGAGACCCATGAAGAAGCTTAGATAACCACACAATAATAGTGGGAGACTTCAACACTCCACTGACAGTATTAGATCATTGAAGCAGAAAACTAACAAAGATATTTGAAACCTAAACTCAATACTTAACCAAATGGACCTAACAGACATCAGCAGAATATCCAACAACAGAATATGCATTCTTCTCATCTGCAAATGGCACATACTCTAAGATCAACCGCATGCTCGTCCATAAAGCAGTTCTCAACAAACTTAAAAACAAAATCATACCAATCACACTCTCAGACCACAGAAAAATAAAAATAGAAATCAATACTAAGAAGATCTCTCAAAATCATACAATTACATGGAAATTAAACAAACTTGCTCCTAAATGATTTTCGGGAAAAGAATGAAATTAAGGTAGAAATTTTAAAATTCTTTGAAACCAATGAAAACAAAGAGTCAACATTCCCGAATCTCTGGAACACAGCTAAAGCCGTTTTCAGATAAAAGTTTAGAGTGCTAAATGCCTACATCAAGAAGTTAAAAAGATCTCAAATTAACAACCTAACCTTACACCTAGAAGAACTAGGAAAATATGAGTAAACCAACCCCAAAGCTAGAAGAAGAAAAGAAAACCAAAATCAGAGCAAACCTGAAGGAAACTGAGATATGAAATCTGTACAAAAGATCGGTGAAATCAAAATTTTTGTTCTTTCAAAAAATAAACAAGATTGATAAACCACTAACTAGATTACTAAAAAGAGAAGATCCAAATAAGCATAATCAGAAATGATAAAGGGGATATTACAGATCCCACAGAAATACAAGAACTCTAAAAGACTATTATAAATACCTTTATGTGCACAAACTAGAAAATTTAGAAAAAATGAGTAAATTACTAAAAATATACACTTCTGAAGACTGAACAACAAATATTTATCCTGAACAGACCAATAACAATTTCCAAAACTCAATCAGTAATAAAAATATCTATCAACCTGAAAATGCCCTAGATGAGATAGATTCATGGCTGAACCCTATCAGACATATAGAGAAGACCCGGTACCAATCCTACTGAAACTATTCCAAAAAACTGAGAAGGGACACCTCCATAACTCATTCTATAAGGCTAGTAGCATTCTGACACCAAAAGCTGTCAGAGATACAGTGAAAAAAGAAAACTTCATGCCAATATGCCTGATGAACATAGACACAAAAATCCTCAACAAAATGGTAGCAAACCAAATCTAGCAGTGTATCAAAAAGTTAATCCACCATGATCCAGTAGGCTTTATCTCTGGGATGCAAGGTTGGTTCAACACATGTAAATCAATAAATATAATTCATCACATGAACAGAACTAAAAACAAAAACCACATGATCATCTCAACAGACTCAGAAAAGACTTTCAATAAAATTCCACATCCCTTCATGTTAAAACTCTCAACAAACTAGCCATCAAAAAAATATACCTCAAAATAGTAAGAACCATCTATGATAAACCTACAGCTAACATTATATTGAACAGGCAAAAGATGGAAGCATTTCTCTCAAGAACTAGAACGAAACAAGGATGCCCACTCTCACCACTTCTATTCAGTGTAGTCCTGGAAGTCCTAGCCAGAGCAATAAGGTAATAGAAAGAAACAAAAGGCTACAGTACACCAAATTGGCATGGTACTGGTACAAAAACAGACATATAGACCAATGGAACAGGTTAGATAACCCAGAAATAAAGCCACACACCTATGACCATCTGATCTTCAACAAAGTTGACAATAACGAGCAATGGGGAAAGGACTCCCTATTCAGTAACTGATTCTGGCATGACTGGTTAGCTATATGTGGAAAATCAAAACTAGACCCCTTCTTTTCACCATATATAAAAAATCAGCTCAAAATGAATTAAATATTTAAATATAAAACCTAAAACTCTAAGATAAACCTAGGAAATACTATTCTGAACACAGGCTTTCGCAAAGATTTCATGATGAAGTTTCCAAAAGCAATGGCAACAAAAGAAAAAATAGACAAGTGGGACCTAATTAAACTAAAGAGCTTCTGCACAGCAACAGACTAAACAGATAATCTACAGAATGCAAGAAAATATTTGTGAACTATGCATCCAATCAAGGACTAATATCCAGAATCTATAAGGAACTTAAATCAAAAAACAACCCCATTAAAATGTGGGCAAAGGACATGAACAGGCACTTCACAAAAGACATATACATGGCCAACAAGCTCATAAAATAATGCTTGATTTTGCTAATCATTAGAGAAATGCAAATCAAACCTGCAATAAGGTACCATCTCATACCAGTCAGAATGGCTGTTATTAAAAAGCAAAAAATAACAGGAGTTAGCAAGGCTGCAGAGAAACAGGAACGTTTATACACTGCTGGTGAGAATATAAATTAGTTCAGCCACTGTGGAAAGCAGTTTGGAGATTTCTCAGAGAACTTAAAGCAGAACTACATTTAATGCAGCAATCCCATTACTGGGTATATTCCCAAAGGAATATAAATTGTTCTCCCAAAGACATATGCACTTATATGTTCATCGCAGCACTATTCACAATAGCAAAGACATGGAATCAACCTAGATGCTCATCAGTGTGGACGGCTAAAAAAAAAAAGGTGATACAGATACACCAGTGAATACTAAACAGCTATTTAAAAAAATAAAATCATGTCGTTGGCAGCAACATGGATGCAGCTGGAGGCCATTATCCTCAGAGAATTAGCACAGAAGCAGAAAACCAAATACTACATGTTTTTTCATACAAGTGGAAGCTACACATTGAGTACACATGGACAGAAAGATGGGAACAATAGACATCAGGGCCTACTTGAAGTGAGAGCACAGAAGAAAGGTGAGGATCGAAAAACTACCCATCAGGTACTAAGCTCACTACCTGGATGATAAAATCATGTGTACACCCAACACCAGTGACACGTAATTTACCCATGTAACAAACCTGTACATTTACCCCTAAACCTAAAATAAAAATTGAAAGAAAAATATTGACAATAAGTTGAGAATCAACGAAGCTGAGTAATGAAGACAGTGGGAAGTTCATAGGAAGTTCATACCTTGTTTTTTTTAATTTTGTTTAATTTTTAATTTTTGTGGGTACATATATTAGTTTCTCTCTTTGTAAATGTTTGACATTTTCCACAGTGAAAGGGTTTTTATATTTTGATGTTATTGATAATGTTTAGAGAACTAACTCATAATTTTCTGCATGCAAAATGTTTTCATCATCTAAATTTTAGTTTGGATCCAAACCTCAGGAAAAAATACACAGACAATAATGACAATAATATAGATCATAACTAGATAGTAATCAAATTTGACTGAATCTCCTTTTGAACATTACAAGAAATGCCATTATTTCTACTTAACTCTTTTATTTAATTCAATTTTATTTTTTCAATAACCATAAAATTGCACTAGATTTCAGTAATCTTGAAAGACACAACTTTACGACTTTTTATAGTTAGCACAGAAATAAATGCCAATAGAGAATTAATATTTAAAATAATACCATAATAAAACAAAATCAAGTTCATCAAACTACAGGTATATTTCCTCTATAAAAAAAGAAAGTATGTCATATCACTATGAACTTGCATGTCCAAAACAATTAATGAAAACCAGATCTGTTAGCATTTTATAGTCAATAAAGTCAAAGCTATCCTAATAATCTTCAGTTAAATGCTAACACTCTTTCCTATCTTCCCTGTTTTTTTCAAGTGCATAACTTTTTTCAGTTGCAGCCTCAAAATTTTGGCATAATCCATAATCTCTTTTCTCACTTCTAATGACTTCACCGAATCATTTCCATGCCCTATACATTTGAAATATCCCCTACCTTCCTCTCTCCCTGATAAATTCTCCCAATTTTCCCAAAGAATATATGATTCTTTTGATATGCACAGATGCTCTGTTCTCTCCCAGAATTTATCCAAGTTGATTTCATCTACTAAAAAATGGTAAGTTTATTAATTTTATCTAGAAAAAAATGGCAAGTTTCACGAGAACATGTGTTATGTCTGCTTTGCTCCTCACTGCCTTTCTAGTACTTAATAGAATGTCTAGCACAAATTAGACTTTCAAGGAAGTAAGGAAAAAGAGAAGAAAGGAAGAGAGGAAACAGAAAGGTATGAGAATGGCAGAGAAAAGGAGGAAAGAAGGGACAAAGAAAGAGAGGGAAGAAGGAAGAAAGAGAAATTAGGAAGAGAGGAAAAGAAGGGAAGGAAGTAGGGGAGAGAAAAGAAGAGAGGAAGAAACAGAGTAAAAAAGGAGGAAGGGAAGGAAAGAGATGGAGTGGAGAGAGAAAGACAAGGAAAGAAGGGATTCTTTACATTCCATTCCCCTGTCACTCCTAAAAGCATAATGTCAAGATTCTTTGGACCTTAAATGTATCTAGTACAACATTTTTCAACTCCTCCAATGCATACATGATCAAAACTTCAATACTCTGAAAAGTTCCTACCAAGTTGTAGTCTAACTATGTTTGAATTACTGCAATAAAGAGAAATCCACTACCTTACAAAGCAATTCAGTCCATTGGCAAGGAACCCACAACATTTGAAAGTTTTTCCCCCAAATGAAGCCAAAGCACTTCTCACTCTGTAGTTTCTCTCACTCTGTAGTTTCCAGTCTTTAGTCTTGATCCTAGAGTCTGGCAATACACCACACACACACACACACACACACACACACACACACATGCGCTCTCTCTCTCTCTCTCTCTCTTTCTCTTCCTTTCAGAAGAGAGCAGTTCCTATTTTTGAATGCTAGGGTAATTACCATATATCTGTTGAGTCTACCAATCTGGAACCTAAATATATCAAACTTTTCTAATGAGATGGTTCCAAGTTATCTGGTCATCTTGATCAGGTTTTTTTAATTTGTTTTTTTGTTTTTTAGGTGTGTGGTGTTTTTTTTTTTCCACATATTGATTTGATCAATATTTCAAAGCGTAGTTTCCAGAACTGACAGCATTTTAAATATGCCTGAACCATTATAAATAAATGAATGGTGCTCAAGACAAAGGAGATGCATGCTCAACCTTTTCTCATCACCCCATTCTAAGAATTTTAATTAATAATGTATTCACAACATTTATTGACAGTTATAATTACCATAGACTTTTTTTTGCATCAATGACTAAATGCTCTACTTGTAGTGCAATTAGACATGTAGCTTGTTTCTCTATCTCCAACTGATTCCCCATTTTAACCTATGTAGACAGGTCAATATTCTTCTAACAGAAGCTTAATCAATCATTTCCCTGGTAAAAATGAATCAATAGTCCCAATGCTCACAATTTGAATCAATAGATTACTCAATTTTATTGGAAAGACCTTACAAGTCATGCTTCCACTCTTAGCCTTGTGAATTTCCATAAAGTGCTCTCTGGAGTTCTCTCACTAGAAAAAGATCAAGGTACATCCTTCCATGCCAGTAAGTCTGAGAATAATATATCTGAACTCATTTTCATTTCATTGTGAGGACTTCATATTTACTCTTCTCATTACACGTACATCTTGTACTGGTATATAAATTTCTGAGGACATAAATACTATCCCCAACCCTGTTCTGCAATACAGCCTTCTGAGAATTACTGAACATCCCTCTCCATACTCTTCCTTTTTTAATGTCATATTCATTATCCTGTATAGCATCTCGTTTAACATTGATATGGGAAAATTGAATTTCAACTTAAAATCCTCATATGACCACTGTTGTCAAACTCACATAGTATAATGAGAAGTATCTTTGCATTCCATCTCTTCACTGGAAATCCTTTATCTAATATAAGCTATAAGTTAAATACCAAAACCCCCTTTGCAGCACATATACATGAGCCAGTTTTTCTATTCTCACTGTTAAAATGCCTCAGCATGGTGTTAGTCCCTCTACAGTTAAGCCCTAACATCCATCTACAAACATCCTTCTACATGCACCTCCTCTCCAGCCAGTCTGATGATCCTGGTGCTTCTCCCCAAATAACAATGATCATTTTCATGTTAGGTCCCAACCAGCCTTCACAGAGTAGCCCACCAACTTTCTGCTGTTTCATCTAGAAGACATCAAACTTTTAAAAGTATATGTTGCTGCATAGTTGAACCATTTATGCATCATTGATTTGGGTTTATATGTTGATTTTGTAAATCTTAAATTATCCCTGAAAATTACAAATTCCTTAATGGCGATAATCAACTCTCCCTATTTATAAATGTCATCATGCCTAACAAAGTACTCGGCACACAGCAGATACTAGAGGTACTGAAAATATATTGAAAGTGAAACTGATAGAACTGAGAATGCTCACAAAAAAAATTATTGTTGATTTCCAAATGTATAAGTAAAATATTGAGGAAAAAATATACACAAATAATAAATAGAGATTTACATGAAACTAAAATATTACTAGTTCCTAAGAAAATGATGCACTAAATTTTTTCCTCAACCAATAAAGTCAGATAACTCAATTGTAGAAGGAAAGATAGAAGCATACTAAGTTTCTTCATCTGGGAAATAAATTGGATTAACTGTAGGCCCTTCTCAAAATGACAATTCTAATAAAATGATAAAAAAATACATATTATAACGTTTCTGCTAAGTCTTTTGCTCCTGTGCCTTTCCATGGTTAAGTATGGCCATATGTCTATATGCAATTGGTGAATACAATTCCAGAAAAGAACATTAGAGTTTGTTTCTTTTAATAGTATGCCATTATACTTTTGTGTGAATAATTCATGACTTATTATCAATTTAAAGTGAATTAAAGTCCTGACAAATATATTTTCTATATTGTTGATAATGAAAACAAAGCCCTTAAAGCTCTACCTAAATCAAATTTTGATCTGCTAAATTAAGAGACACAACCACTGTCATAACAAATAACAGCACCTTCAGAAGCTGAACCAGAGCTAAGGGTCATTTGTGTGTTATCATCACTATTAACAAGAACCACCCTTCACTGATGCTGCCAGATGCTACATACTCTGTCTCTATAGTTCTCTTATTTTCGTAATAACTCTGTGCAAGCACTATGTTCATCCTCATTTTAAAAATAAGGAGCAGAAAGCTCTATCTTCAATCACTTGTCCAGATACATACAAAGAGATAACACAGAATTAGGACTTAAACCCCAGAGTAGTCCACCTATCTCTAAACTCTGAGTTCAACTTCTGCCATATGACATCTTTTTTTCCAAAGGGGAAGAGTGCAGAAGGAAAAGCCTACAATCTGTTGAGTAGTTGTTACTTACTTGCATAGATGGATGGATGGATGAATGGATAGATACATAGACGATAAATAATTACAAAAAGAGTTAAATTTAAAAATTTTGACAACTATATAAGATAGAGTTTATCACCATTTTATACAGATATAACATTTAGCTAATATGCCCAATGTAACCCATCTCGAAATTTGGGGACAAGACACCAAATGGTTTTCTTGTGATGTTTCAAGATGTTCCCTCTCTCCACTCTGCCACATGACCTCATAAGTAACAAAGAAGGGTGAAAATAATCTGAAGCCATTTGGCTCAAAAGCCAAAAATGGCAAAAATCTGTGTTCAACTGACATTCCTACATTTCAGTAAAACTAGTTCAGGAGAAAAGAAAGATTTACTGTTAGTAAAAATACATTAAAAATAACAGTCATGAGAATCCCATTCTTATATCAAATAGTGCAAGAATACACATTCATTACTGAAAAGAATGTATTCATATGCACCATATTTTATGAGAATTTGCAGATTTTAAAAGGCATAATATTGCCTAGTTGCCAGAATTTTTTCCACTTAGCATCCTTCAGCTCTGCATTGAAGATTCTGGAAAACACTTTCACCACTTTATGAACCATATGCAGAGTTTGATTCTTCTCCAATTTTTTTCATTTGTTATTATCATCATCAGGGAGGATTACATCTCATCTACTTAGCTGCTAGAATGAAGATTTCAGTTTGGAAGACAGCCGATTTCTTTAAAAAAAAAAAGTTAGCTGCTTCAGGCAACAGTCCTTTTGATCTGCTCATTAACACTTTTCAAATGTTCGAGTGATATGGGCATTCTTTGCGCTAAAAAATGTCAGCACTGGAGCCTGCAGCCAGCTTGATGCAATCATATGTTCCAATATTCAGAAAAGAGTGAAAAGAACTGTCAACATTGAATTGCCTTGGATTAAAAAAAAGATATTGTACAATGACTGTAGACCAAGTAGTATTTCAGAACTGATTTTTCCAATGACAAAAAAAAAAAAAAGCCCAATTTATCAGCAATGTCATCTAGGTGCCTAAGGACCCACAGACAATAGAGAAACCTTCTTAGTATTTACAAGAGTTTGTTTAAAATATATGTGGTTCTTCCTTTCATTCTCCCTTTTCTTTTTGATAAGATCAGAGAGGAAGAAAAATGCCTTTCTTTTGACATACATAAACACAAAGTCCCCTTACATTATTAGTTGTGAAGTCCTTCTTTTCTGAATCCCATGAAGTTAGATGCCTTCAATATCCTGACCAAAATATTCAAGTTATCTCATCCTCTGCTTTTTTTTCTCCTTGACAAACTCATCAATGATCAAAGAATTCTACTTTAAACAAAGTGAAATCTGGACAATAAATATAATTTAGAATGCCAAATGGGGACTAAGAAGGACAGGGTGAGAACGCATTCTGCCAGGAGTTAAGTAAAGGTGCTTCTGTGAAAGCAAATAAACAGACCAAGATGAGTTTGATACCATTTTGTAAAAGATGCCCTGTTGGAAAACATCATCATGAAAGCAGTAAGACCTAACACCACACTCTATTTCAAGAAGGCAACCAAACATAAATCATCTTATTTAATGGTACAAGGAAGGCATATAAAATTTTAAATTACTTTTGTTTTATCGTGCATTCCAAAAAAGAAATCAGGCTGCTCTCAAGGTAACTCAATAAAGGTACCAGGAGCCCTCCTCAACAGTAAAAAACAAGTGCAATGTGGAAGCATTATTATTATTTAGAAAAGAACAGCACAGCTGTTGCTGGCTAAGAAAATGATTCTATAGAGCTCCAGCTAGACACATCCTCATTGCAAAAGATCAACTTATGTATAAGCGAATTGGGCTTTAAAAATATGTTTTTAAATGGTCTTTTAAATTAAGACTTATGAGATCTTTATATAACATCTTAAATGCACTAAAGAAAAATGAATTTGCAGTTTTCCCTTGAGACTGGAGAACATTGGCCAAAGACACTAAAGCAAGTGAAATTTGTCATTTTCAGCATATTCAGGTATTTATTTGCAGCTGTATAACACTATCTAACTGACAACACTCCAGAAAGCCTTTGTTTGCCACCTATCTGTAATTCATCTGGATAGTGTGGTTACCCCAAACTATGCAACTACAGGACTGTCATTTCTCCTATCCTGATTAGTAAAACAAATTTGTTCTTAACTCAAAATATCCTATAATCTAAACAATGATGAAACATCTATATTTTCTGATGTCACTAACAATTCAAAACAGGATAAGTTTTGCTTTAATGTCCCTGTCTTTTTAACCTAAAGAAAAAGACAGGATGCTTATAATGGCTTTGTTAAAGAAAGGCAGTTATAGAGGATGGATATAAGGAAGGATACTCAATAAACAGGATACAGACTCTTAAACAGATGTTAAGAAATAACTTCACACAAAAATGAGAATTTTTCCCTTCATGGAACAGTTTGAAAACTCAACACAATCTATAATTCTCTAATGATAGTGCGTACATATTCAAATTTACATGAGGACTCCTTTATTATAAGGCTTTCTAGATAAAGGTCTCCAAATATCATTGGTTTAGATTTATACTTTTGTATGGAAAGTCCAGACACACAGAGGACACTATCTGCATCATTTAAATTACATCACAACTCTCTGTCATTCTTGAAAACACTCTTTAATATGAACTCAAAGATTTAAAATTAAAAATATAGTCTCATACTGAAAGCATCTTGGCTGACCAGATCTTCTATGGCAGGAGTTTTTTCCTTAATCTTTTTTATTATATGCCCCTTGATATGATTTGGCTCTGTGTCTCCACTCAAATCTCATCTTGAATTGTAATCCCCATAATCCCCACATGTTTAGGGAGGGAACAGGTGGGAGGTGATTGGATCATGGGGGAGGTTTCCCCCCCATGCTGTTCTCATGATAATGAGTGAGTTCTCACAAGATCTGATTGTTTCATAAGGCAGTTTTATCTGCTCTTACTAGGTCTCTCTTTCCTTTTTCCTGAAGAAGGTCTTTGCTTCCTCTTCACCTTCCACCATGATTATAAGTTTCCTGAGGCCTCCCCAGCTATGCAGAACTGTAAGTCAATTAAACCTTTCTTTATAAATTACTCGGCCTCAGGCAGTTCTTTATAGGAGTGTAAAAATGGACTAATATACCCCTCCTTAGCAGTCTGGTGAATCTATGGACCACTTCCCATAATAATTATTCTAAATTAAAATGTATAGGATTTAAAGGACCCCAATCATATTAAAATGTAATTTTCAAATCTGTTTTAAAAAATATGAGATATGGAAATATGTATGTTTCTTTATTAACTCATTAAATAATAAGCTCTTGTAATAGGTCTGGAAACTATCATAATTTTAAAGTAGCAATGCCTATAAAACACATTTCAAGCAGTAGCCAGGAGTGGTGGTGCATGCCTATATTCCCTGCTACTTGGGAGGCTGAGGCTGAGGCAGGAGGATCCCTTAAGCCCAGGAAGTCTAGGCTGCAGTGGGCTATGATCATGCCCCTGCACTCCAGCCTGAGTGACAGAGAACCTGACTTTAAGAAACATCTGAGCAACTATAAATGTAATATAGGGTACATGTGATTGCTACTGGTGACAGCTTTCATAACTGCTAATATTTTTGTGGGCAGGGTAAAAAATTAATCAATGACAAAAATGATAAATTTCAGTTAGAAGTAAAAACAAAGATGTATTTTTTTTCCATACAAGTTCACAATTCTCAGCTTAGACATACCTGTGGGTATATGTAGCAGCAACTAGACAAAAGTTAAACAACTTCTACTTCAGAGTTTTATTATAATTAAGAAATTCTTACATATTTGTATCTTAGTTCCTATGAAATAGGACTACAAAGGCCATATTTCCTATTGTATATATATTATAAAAAACAAATTTTAAATGAAGCTATTGAAAATCATACCAAAAATGACTGTATCATAAATTTCCTCAAGCACAATACTTCTCCATAGTTGACAGAAGTTTTTGCTATAACTAGCAAAAAGGTACAATATTTTGAATTTGATTTCCGAGTATATCAATATAAATTTTCTCAATTGTAAGAATTGGGCTAGGTCAAGAATATGCATTCAATAATAAGTATTCACTGTGCAACATGCCTGGTTTACAATGATGGGTAAATACAGTACCTGCCTTCGTGATTAGCCTATAAGGGGAGACAAATTATCTAATCATAATTTAACTAAAGTATCACAAAAAAGGTACCATTTGCTCGCTTGACAGGGTAATGTTGTAAGAATTTTGACTAAAAATTTAATATAAAACATCCTAGAAGGGATGATTCTGACTGATATGTTTCTTTTTCCTGATACAAAACTGGTACAGCTAACCGGCTATATGTCATAGTTTCACCGATACAATAATTAGTCAAATGTTTTAAATTCTTTGTTTTCCTTAATAGAGTGAAGGGCAATTTCTAGCTTTCAAGGGATTCAATAGTTCAATATTTGAATATGAATGAAACTGTACTAGCTCTTCTAGCAAATAATATCACCCCTGAGAAAGCTATCCATGGATCTCTGTTGCCAAATAGTTCTAATAACATATGTGCTTTGGACACTACTGAAAATTGTAAACCTGTCTCTTCCAAAAATCCCTTGTTGCTCTAAGACAGTAAGTAAATTGTACTCAGTATATGAAGCATTATGCATACTAACTGCAGTTAAAAAACAGAGGGGTTATTCTAATTTCAAAGGATGCATATTGGATTTAATACCCTTGATACCGTTGCAAGTGTTTAAAAAAATATATTTCATTGTCTCTCATTTTGCAATCTCTTGTACTCAAAGTTCAGGGGGTTTCTTTCTTTTCTTTTTTGTAACAAATTTGTCTGAAAACATAAAAATTCCCCAACGCTGAGGAATATCAGAAACACTCGGAAGATTTACCAAATACCTTCTTGTTGCTATAACAAATAATCACACACTTAGTGCCTTAAGACCACACAAACTTTTTTTACACTTCTGGAAGTCTGGAGTCTGAAATGATTCTTACAGGGTTAAAAATCAGGCATTGGCAAAGCTTGTTCCTCCTGCAGGCTCTAGGGATGGATCTGTTTCTTGCCTCTTCCAACTTCTAGTGGCTGTCAGCATTCCTTGGCTTGTGGGTGCACTATTCCAATTTCTGCCTCTATGGTTACACTGCCTTCTTCCCCTCTATAGTCTAATCTCCCTCTGTCTCTCTTTTATAAGTCTTGGATTGCATTTACAATCCATCTAGATCATCCTGGATAATGTCAAGATTTTTTATTTAATCACATCTGCAAAGTAACTTTTGCTATATTAGCTAACATTACAAGGTTTCAGGGATTAAGACCTGGATGTCTTTAGAGATCTTTATTCACTTTACTGCAGGAGGCTTTTCCAACTGTATGACTTCTGGAGCTGCTCAGTCTACCCAATCCCCTTCCTCTCCAGGAGAATTACCACCATTGGAAACCTGATACCCACTGTTCTGAAAGACTTCTGTTATTTGAGGCAGAAAAAAGAAAAAAGAAACCTGAGAATCACTGTCTAAAATATAAGTAACAGTGCCATCATTGACTCATTGATTACATGTGTATGAAATTTTAAACTCTGGACAATGAATGATTTAATAATGTTATAAAATACGACTTAATATTTCACATTTTGGCATTTTATAAAATATGAAATGATTGAATGCAGAATATGTGACAGATATTGAGACTTCTGTTCAGGGAGTTTTTTTCCATGTTCTCTGTCTTGATAAGAGCTCCTGAGCATACAATGCTCACGGAGGTGGATAACTGATGCACCATAAATGTGCCTAAGAATAGACATTTTTAGCTGTTTAGTCATGTTTCAGTTGAAAGATTAGATTTAAATATTTGCCACTAGTTCTTAAAACACATTCAAGCAAAAAGAAATTTGCACAATACCATGCTGAAATAAATGAATTTCATTTTCTGTTAAAAACTTACATTACTAGCAATGAAAGTCAAAGTCAAATTGATCCCCAATAATTTAATGCTACTAAATTATTTAAATCATCACATTCTAATTTCAGCATTGCACAAATATAACCTAAAAGGAACAAAACAAAATAAACACCCTGCAGTTGTGCTACAATACCCTCTGGAAACTCAAGATTCTCTTCCACAAGGTTATTGTCACACTTCCTCCTACTTTTCACCTCTTCATTTTTCTTCAGTTCACTTAATTTCGGTTTAAAATTCCAGCTATTTATACTTTGTTAGAAGTGCTTCATTCTGGCCATATCTAAGGCGCAGTATCTGTCACTGCCTTTCTATTTCAAGTGTTAATGGAACTCAGTTGAATACAGTCTTAAATAATTTTTGCCAGGACTAGGCCTTAGCACTACTGTGAAGCTAGCAAAGCTTCTTTCGGGTAATTAGACTTATCAAATCTCTCCAGTGGCTTATCATCCCTGGGAAGAGATCAGACTTTCTATTACAAGACATAGGAGGCCCTCCCCAATGGGTTTGTCCCAAAACCCAAACCATCATTCACCTAGCACAGTAGGTCTCAGCCTAGCACTTCTAAAAATATGTCAGAATAACTCATGATTCCACATGCACTTCATCTGCAATGTCCTTCATGAACTGTCAACATTTTATTCATGACTCAGAACTATATTTGGGATCATCAACTCAGTCAGGATTCTCTGAAATGCTCCCTTTAGTCTCTGCAAACCCTTCCTCCTTTATGTTTCTACTGTTCTTTGCACACATCGCTACTGGGACTTCCATTTACACTTATTTGCAAACATTTCTGTTTCCATATTGAAATGTGAATTTTCATATCATATTATAAGCATTTTTGTATCTCCAGATCCTAGCACAGTACTGACACCTACTAGATAATCAATCAATATTAACCAGAATTTCACCTCTTGTTTCTTCCTGCTTTAAAATCTACTTTACAAATGTTTGCCATTATTCAGTTATACCTAGGTATAATTATAAGTTCATACTTATATGAACTTATAAGGGCTAATTGCTTTTTAATCTATATTTCTAAGGGTTAAATAAAGGTGGTTTCCTCTAATAAATAAGTTCAGGAAATTAATAAGCATTCAGGATATTTCTGAGGATAGGAAGCCTTTCTGACATCCTGATACTCCACCATTAAAGAGGCCCATTTATGCCTTATAGAAAGTAACTCCATGATTTGAGATCTGTAGAGTCCAAGGTTTTAGAGTCCCAAGGATCTAGTCTCTGATCTAGTCATCTGATGATTGGATCCTCTTCTTAATATCCAAAACCCATATTCGAGCACATTTCATTTTGCATGTGTCTTTTTAAAAATCATACAGTTTGACACTTCTGAGCCTTCTGGTCAATACTAAGTGAAATTGCAAAGTGATTTAAAAAAAAAAAAGAAAAAAAGAAAAGAAAATGCACCACCACAAAGTCTAAATTAAAAAACCAAGGAGCACAACTTGCATTAAGGCATCTTTTGCTTTTTAATTTGATACTCAAGTATGCTAGCCACCCTAAAATAGCCATAGCTAGATAATCAAGATTACAACAGGAAACTGAGCATAAATTGCTATGGCAGGAAACTGATTAGTTCAGCAAAGAGACAGGATGCTTCTTGTCTCTACTGTTATCTGAGTTAATTCTATGCCTCCTCCATGGGCCAACTGCTCTGAGATAAAGGATTGTAAAGTTGCCTCATGAAAGCAAACTGAACTACAACTAATAATAAATGCAGGGCTAAAACAAAGCACATCTGTTATTGCAAAGTAGATGACATTAGTCAGCAAACATGAGGGTGGGGGAAAAAGGCAGTCTTGCATTATTATGTAAAACATTACCACGAGCTACAGAAGATTAAGTTCTATATAATATGCTTATAATAAAATGAATATTCTCAAAATTTGTAGTAGGCATGCTTTGAAAGAGGGCTTCTTTAAGATATTTTTTTCCTTGAAACCTGAACAATCTAAATTGGATTGCTTGAAATGTGTAGAATGATGCCCCCTACCAAACTGCTCATAATTACCTGGTACTGTGAATATGTTATCTTAATGGCAAAAGAGATTTTGCAGAAGTGATTAAGGTTCAGGACCCTGAGATGGGAGATTATCCTGGATTATCTAGGTGCATCTAACTTAATCACACAGTTCCTTAAAACTGGAGGACCTTTCCCAGCTAGGTTCAGAGTTAGTGGGAGATGTGCAGAAAAATGGTCAAAAAGATGCAACATATCAGGCTTTGCAGATGGGGAAAGGGGTCCATGAGGCAAAGAATATGAGTGGCCTATAGAAGCTGGAAAAGACAAATGAATGGCTTCTTCCCTAGAGCATTAAGAAAGAAACACATCCCTACCAATACCTTTTAGTCCAGGTAAACCCAGTGAGTCTCACATCAAAGCTGTGATTAGACAGCTAGTAGATTTATGTTGCTTTTAGTCATCACATATGTGGCAATTTGTGTTGCTTTTAGTCATCACATATGTTGCAATTTGTTACGGTAGCAATAGATGACTGATACCCACCCATATTCTTTCATAGGCTTTATAGAAACACAAAAAGTGACACAAACTGAAACTCCCTATCATTACTCCAAAAGTAACTGTTTAACAAATACCCTGACAATTTTGTATGACTAATTTCTGAACAAATATTTTTAGAAGCAAACAGAGAAGGTCCTGAAATGGTAGACCCTTCAAAGAGAAAATCAATAATTTAATGAGCACTTTAAAAATAATAAACTGACCAGCTAATTTTTTGTATCTTTAGTAGAGACATGGTTTCGCCATGTTGGCCAGGCTGGTCTCGAACTCCTGACCTCATGATCCGCCCACCTCGGCTTCACAAAGTGCTGGGATTACAGGCATGAGCCACCACACTCAACTTCTAATTTTTTTTAAGTAGTGTTGCAAATCCTTCTTACTCACCACTTTGCAGCAAAGGGGCCAAAACCACCACATCAAACCGATGCCCAGGAGTAGCAGTAACACCAAAATAACAATGATGGCTGCAATGCCATTAGACTAAAGTAGGCAAAAGAAAAAACAAAGCAGTCAGCATAGGCTTATGGTCAAATTCCAAATGTATATATATATTTTAAGGAAATACTAGGAAATAATGCAGAAAGCATAAAGTCAAACTGGATTTTAACTATATTATTTTAATTTCTTGAAATTCTGCAAATTTATCTTCCATTTAATATATATTATGTTTTATGTTATGTTGTTGTGACAGGCAATAATAAACACAAACTCTCCCAAAATGCTGCAGACTCTTTATGAATATATCTGAAAGGAATGTAGGAAAAATTACTAATCAGGATGAGACTGGTCCCTATCTTTCATGTAAGGATTATTTTTGTTCTAAGCATAATTACCCATAGGCAGAATTGAGGCAAAATCTTCCAGACTTTTTGATAGTGAAACATTGTTTATTTTATATAGTTAAATAATAAGATGAATATTAAAAAAATTATGAGGTAGATGACAAACCAATAATAGTTCTTGTTGGCAGATGGTATATAAATGGTATATATACACCAATGCAAGAATGCAATCTCATGCATTAATGAATCAGATGTTTTCTCATTGTAGCTGAAGTATGACCTACAAAAAACCACACTGGTGTTCTTTCCCTTCCTAAATACTGAGCTCTTCTAGCCTTAAGGCACCTACTCTGGGTCTGTTCCTAAACCCTTTCACATAAAAACCACCTACTAATTTTACAAGGCTCATATTAAGTCACTTCATGGAAGTCTTCCTTGGACCCTTTGACTATAGATTGCCCCTTTGGTTAAACAACTCATAGTTCTCTATACTTTAATCTTTAGTAGTTATCACAGTGCAATTAATTATGACTTCTGTGATTATTTGTTTAATCTCTATTTTCTGCCATGATGTATTGTGAACTCTAGGAAGTCAGGGACTACATCTAGCCTCCTTACACTGTATACTCCATGTCTAGTGTTGAAAAACTACTTATTGAGAGAATGAACTGTAAAGAAATAAGGCAGCAAAAGACATGGATACAAAGAAGAATGTTTACTGAACTTTTACCGTAGAGATAGTTTCCAAGGGAACAAGAGGTCTCTCCCAAATGCCTAATCTCTAGAATCCTCAGTAATAATGTTTTCTTTTGTGTTTTTTTTTTAATAGAGAGAATTCAGGAAAGAAAAGAAAAAGAAGAGAGAAAGAGAAATAAGATTAATACTTTATAGAGATTTCCCGGCAAATACCTAAGTAGTCTGTTCTTATAAAAACATCAAAAGTGCATTTTTCTTTACAAAATTCTAAATATTCACGAACAAATCATGCTACTTTCCACAGGCTTAAATATATTAAGCTCTAAAATCTAGGCAAACAAGAATGTAACAGGAAAAGGATGTCATAGAAATGCATGGAAAACTGTGGTAACCTATGGGAAAAATATTGTCAAATGTATAAATCTTAATCTCACCTTCAAAAATATGGTCTTATGAAAGACAGCCCTTATCTGTGACTGTCCATGTACAGAAGGAAGACAACATTTCTCACCAGACCTTTCCCACATGAGGATCCAGCCACAGCACTCGTAGAAATGGCACACCATTTGGCTGTGCTATACAACTTTCAAAAGGGTTCTATGAACATTTGGTTTCCCCTTTTCTTAGAATTCACACCCGTGTTCAGAAATAAGGACATGTAACTAGAGGCCATGAAACTGCTAAAAATTTAGTGGTTAGTTTGTTTCTTCTATGTATGTGCCAAGAAAAGGAAAATCAGAAAATTGCACTGACAGAACATAAAGTAGATGGGCTAGCCCTGATAGATACTTAAAATTCTTGATTTTCCCCTTAAAAAATGCCTCTATTAGTAGCATTGATAAAATACCATGCACCTCCAGATACAAATACACATTTATTATGACAATATTATCATCTCAACTGATTCCAAAGACTTGTTTCAAAAAAATAAAAATAAATTATGTACTTTCTAAAGACCTACAGATCTAACCTTTATTACATTTAATTCAAGAATGATGGAAATAGGATCAGAAGAAACAAAAAATGCCACCTGGCCTTGCTATCTATCTATCTATCAATCGATCGATTGATCTATGAATGACACAGGCCCTGAATGCACCAATCACAGACATCAGTTCAGTTAACTAGATACAAATTCAGGCTTTCCCATTGTGTTTGTTTTGATAGCTAGAGCCACTATCAGAACTATCAGATAAGCAAGAAAGATATTAGTCATGAAAGAAAAACAGTTTCATTTTGCACAAAACTTTATAAAGATCTTGGTGAAAGGTGGAACATACAGAATTCAGGCCTGTAATCAGATACCATGTTGCAAACTATGGACTTAAGAGTCAGATAAAGAAGAGTATGAAACTAGATTTGATTACACATAGATCAATATCATGGGCAGAAACTAGAAGTTTCTCAGTTTTACATAGGCATGCCTCTCTTTACACAGACCTCAGGTCAAAAAGTTCTAATAAATATTTAATACTCAAATGTCATTGTTCTTGAACTAGGTAAAATAAATAAATACATATGACTGGTTGCTAAAACTGGTTGTTATGCATCCAAAAAATATTTGATGAGCACTCAATGCCTACAAGTCACTAAAAACAGGTATACCAACAATATAAAGTTGGATAAGTCTTCACGAAGCTCACAGGTTAGAGAGACAAGACTTAAACAAATAATTACAAGTGTGAAGAGTGTGGAAGGAACATACAATAAGAACAGTAAAAGGGGGAAATAACCTACTCTGGGGTTCTGAGAGGACCTCCTGGAATAAGTACAAAAAGGCTGAGGTGGTGAGTGGGAGAGGGGTAGGCATAAATAGTGGCTTCCTGCAAGAATAAGAGAAAGACCACTGTGGGTAGAACATAGCCCTTGAGGGGACTGAGTGACATTTTTAAGAGATCGAAGAAAGAAAATCAAACACAAATTTCTGAAAAGCTGTAATTTATTGGACTAATGGCCATTTGTTAGATGACGTTTCAATAGATCCTTTGTGGTATCAATTTTTCCCAATAATAGTTGTGAACAAGTAGCATTTCCAGATGTCTATGAAGACATGGGTGTGAAAGCTGAGGAGTCCAGTCTGAGACCCAACACTCAGGTGTCAGTCAAGGCCATGAAGCCAAAATTCTTTTAAGGGTTAACGGGGGACATAGTAGAACTTAGAGCTTGATGTCAGGGTAGAAGGAACATATTTTCTAATCAACCTAGACACAAAACGTTCTTGAACTTCATCTGCATCTAATTTCTTTTTCTTCACTAAAAGCAAGTTATACAACAAAAAACTTTATTCTGCCAAATATAACTAAACTTCTAGCTAAGAGACTCATAGAAGTATAAAAACAAATCAGGGTTACTACTGCCCTTGCAACATAACTATGGGAAAGAGGAATCACTCATGAAAGTTTCAAATGAGCATTAATTGTTATTGTTGCCATCTATCCAGAAAATAGTGACTTCACAGCAGCCACATTAGATGAAACAGACATAGAAAAGGGAAAATCAGTCTCCACAATTTTGTTTCATGAATTTAGAAAATATAGTCATGGAACAGATGATTATTTAATTTACTGGATTCTTTTTGGAATATTTGATATCAGGAACTAGGAAACTATGGCACAAGGGTGAAATCCAGCCAATCTATTTCATAAGACGCCACACTTTTTTAACAGTATTATATAAAGCTGAAGAAATTGAAAGAAAAATATGCTACAAGAACTTCCAATGTCAGTGTACATAGTTTCATTGAACACCGCCATTTGTTTACAAAATGCATATAGCTGCTTTTGCAGTACAATGATAGAGTTGAGCAGTTGTGACAGAGACCATATGGACCCCGAAGCCTGAAGTATGTGTTTACTATCTGGCCTTCTACAGGAAAAATTCACAAACTTTTGTCCTATATAAATCAATGTAGAATCTGGTTTAAAATGGCAGACTGTGGAAATGTTCAGTCGGGGGGTGGGTGGAGACAGGCGTGGGTTCAATTCTCAATTCTAGCATTTATTAGAGTGCAAAACTGGGTAAGTAACAACCTTTCAGAGCCTCCAGGCTCCAGGTATCCCTCTCTTAGGAGCAGTAAGGACTGAAATCGCCTGTTACGCTCATCAGGCCATGCACTTCTTTGAGGGCTGGATCCATATAATACAAGAAGTACCTTCTAATGTGTTTGGATAAATGTGCACTGAATATTAGAGGTAGCTTCCTGTTTCTGTTTTCTTATCTGTAAAATTAATATAATCTTAACAGCTTCCTCTTGGATTTTGAGTGTTAAATGAAGCCCTAAAGGACTTAGCACATAAATAGCAGTGCTGAGCACAGCATTTGGCACTTAGTACATGCTCAGCAAACAGGTTCATGATATTGTTATCAGAAAAGAGTCAGAAGAAGATCAATGATTTCAAGAGAAAAAAAGGTACATCTTTCCATTATATTTTTAAAGCAGAGATCCATTTTAAAGATCTTTTGAAGAGAAATGAAGATAAAGGATTGCCTAAATACATACCTTCCTCAGACTCTAATCTTAAGTCTCTTAAATCGAAAACTTAGTTTCCCCATTTTAAACTAGATATATGGTTCCTTTCAATCATTCATTTGGGAAACAATTTTGGAGCACCTGCTCTGTGTAAGGACCAGTCGTGGAAGAAGGGCAACGAGTAAGCACAAGCCCTGCCACTGATGTATCAAGCTGGTAAGAAAGGCCTGGAAGCCTGTCTTCACACAGTTTAAAAACATTGAATCAAATCATGTCAACTTCCAAGGACTTCCTGTTTCACTCAGAAGAAAAGCTCAGGTCCTTACAATGAGTACACACTTTTACAACATCTGCCCTACTCCTGCCATTCTTCCCTCTTTATCCCAAGGCTTCCATTCTCCCTGACTACCTCCACTCCAGCACACTGGCTGGCTTACTCTTCTTTAAACTTGCCAGAGACTGTCACCTGAGGCTTTGCTCTAGCTGTCCCTCTGCATGGAGCTCACTTCCCTCAGATGGTCTGCAGGGCTCCCTCCCTTACCTTTAAGTCTCTGCTCAAAGCCTTCCTTCTTAGTGAGAATCACCTTGACCCCTTCTTAACTGTGACAGCTTGCTCCTTTCCCCTCATCACTGACACACCGATGATGCTTTTTCTGAAATCTTTCCACTCTTAAGCCACCTTGAGTCATATTACCCTCTGAGAAGGAGTAAGACCCAGAAAGTCTTCTTTAAAGCACACAACCTATACATCCCAGATGAGTCATTTAGCCTCAGGATCCCTGTATGTGAAAACCATGCATTGTTACAGGATAGGAACAAAGATCTGTTTTCCTGCTTACGTAGAAGAAAAGAGGGAAAAGACAGCTTGGAGGTGTCGAATAGGAAGAAGGATGAGGAAAGAATGCCACTTCAGTGAGCTAAACACCGAGAAACTACAAACCACAAATATTTGTAATTTCAACCACATCCTCAGGGACCAGAAAACCAGCAAACTGCAACATCCACAAAATCTACAAATTGCAACATGTGCTAGAAATAGGAGAAAAAAAAATCCTCCCCAAAAAGCACAAACACAAAAACAAAAACCTTAGCTATTTTCAAAATGGATGTAGGTGTTGGCAACGACTTACTCAAGGAGTTAAAAAGTGACCCAAGGGTCCTTTTCTCTGCAACAATGTCTTAAAATGAGAAGTACAACTACTTCTATACAGGTAACACTGAATTGCTTTGTTTTGTTTTGTTTTGTGTTGGAAAGGTGTCTCCTGAATGAATAAATCAAAATATAAAACCATGAAACTGTGAGATGTGGGAAGATGTTTAGGTTTAGTCTTTAGTCTTTTGGAGGGCAGGAATTCTTTTTTTTTTTGCTTTGATTTATACAGTTTTTACAAAATATACTCAGAAATAATAGCCACGTGGTCAGTCCTTTTTAGTGCTTCCTGTTTCCATGTTCAAGAATACAATATTGAAACGTTCTATAAATCCACAAAATTAAATAAAAGAAAATGTCTACTGAATGGAGTTTATCTGCATTTAGGCAATGCAAATCAATAATCCCAACTAAAATATACATTCAATGTGGTTACAAACTAAGATAGTATCAAGCTATCAAAATCAGCTTTCTTATTCAGAAAGCAGCAACATTTTAAATGAACAAAATAATGAAGTCCCATAGTAAGATGCAATAATTTGATTTCGAACCATGATACATGCCTTACATACTGAAATCTAACCTTCCTAACAGAAAACATAATTTCTATATTTAATGTTTTAAGAAAAAAAGTACTTCATTTGTAAATTATTCTCTTATCTTATTTTGATTTTAAATATACCTTTCGAATTCTATAAATATCAAAATCAAATGCATACTACCTTAATGTTCTTGAAAAAGGGAGCTCAACATAAAAAAAGCAATGCCACTCCAAATCAATTCTGTACAAAATTTTTCCTTGTAATGGTCTCCAGTGTTATTGTTTGCATCTCCTTTATTGTGGTATGCAACAATACCAAGGATCCATAGATCATTTCTGCATAGGATTACTTTTAAAAGGTAACCTTCATGCAAACTTTTACTTACACATTCTGTGGCTGTGACAAGTAATGAGCTTGAGATGACAGATTTTCCTCCATTAAAGCTCACTGAAACATCAAGAGTTCTGAAAAAGAAACGAAGAAACAATAATTATATATAAATTTAAAACCAGAGGAGTAGAAGAATTAGATTTCCTTATGTAATTAATTCAAAACCAGCCAGAAAACATACTTAAATAGTAAGGGTCTCAAATTCCTGATCTGAAGTGATCCACCCACCTCAGCCTCCCAAAGTGCTGGGATTACAGGCATGAGCTACCGTGCCCGGCCTGGTCAACGAGGTGAAATCCCATCTCTAGTAAAAATACAAAAATTAGCCAGGCGTAGTGGCGGGTGCCTGTAATCTCAGCTACTCTGGAGGCCCACGCAGAAGAGTTATTGGAACTCAGGAGCAGAGGTGGCAGTAGGCCAAGATCACGCCATTACACTCCAGCTGGGGCCAACAACAGGGAGACTCAGTCACAAAAAAAAAAAAAAAAAAAAGAGTAAGGGTCACAGCTTTCGGTAAATTACGCCAGCTTTCTTCTTCCTTATTTCTAGTCCTTACTTACTAGTCAGAGGCAAACCTGTTAAATGATCTAATTGTTCCTTTACAAAGTAGTAACCGAAATAGTGACATTAAGAAATTTCTCAATCCAGAAAAATGCCAAGGTTTCAGGTTTGCAAAAACCTACAAAGGGCCGAGCGCTGTGGCTCACGCCTGTAATCCCAGCACTTTGGGAGGCCAAGGTGGGCGGATCATTAGGTCAAGAGAATGAGACCATCCTGGCCAACATGGTGAAACCCCGTCTCTACTAAAAAATACAAAGATTAGCTGGGCGTGGTGGCGTGCACCTGTAATCCCAGCTACTCGGGAGGCTGAGGCAGGAGAATTGCTTGAACCCGGGAGGCAGAGGTTGCAGTGAGCCAAGATCGCGCCACTGCACTTCAGCCTGGCGCCTGGCAGCAAAGCAAGACTCTGTATAAAAAAAAAAAAAAAAAAAAGAACGAAAAGAAAAGCTTTAGATCCCATAGAACCCATTTGGCCTATTTTCCTGTCTCTAGATATTATTATTAAGAATATAAAACTGGAAGCAATAAACCAGTCAAAAATGAAATATAAAGAAAGTGAATATGAAAGACAGCAATAAAGTGAAGAAAAAAGAGAGAAAAATTTATTTGCAGGTATTTGTTGTAGATGGTCCCAAGATACTAAAATATCCCAACAAATGTACAAAGAAGAGACAGTAACTTTTGTCCCTGGCTAAGAAATATTAGAATTAAAATATAGTTATTTTGAAAATATGATTTCAAATTATAAAACAAGCAATAATCATTAAAATTTCACTGATTTAGATTGATTATTTGGGATTAGCCTAGAGTTAGAAACTTTTTATAAAAAACAAAAAAAAGCTAAAATTAGATATCAAAGGGGAAAAAATGGCAAGGCGGTTTTTAAGGAACGAGCTCTTTTCCAAAGCTGTTTACAAAGTGTATTATCATATAATTGGTTTAAAAACTAATCAAAGCCATCCATCGATAGGCCAGGCATGGTGTGGCTCATGCCTATAATCCCAGACTTTGGAAAGCTGAGGTGGGAGGATTGCATGAATCCAGGAGTTTCAGACCAGCCTCAGTGACACCATAAGATGAGCATTTCTACAAAAAATAAAAATAAAAATAATTAGCCTGGCATGGTAACATGTGCCTATAGGCCCAGCTACTCAGGAAGTTGTGGCAGGAGGATGGCTTGAGCCTGGGAGGCCCAGGCTGCAGTTATCCCTGACTGAGCCACTGCACTCCAACATCAGCAACACAGAGAGACTCTGTCTCAAAAAAAAAAAAAAAAAGGCAAAAGCAAAAAGCAAAACAAAACTACCAGAAACAATCTCAAGCTGTTGACAGAAAGGGGAGATGAGAAATATTGGCATTTTGTAGGCATTATCTATTTTAACCCTTCACAATAGCCCTTGAAGTAAATAGGAGTTCCACAGTTTTATAGATGGGGGCCAGGAGGTCCAGAAATGTTAATTACACTGCCCAAAGTAATAGAGCTAGAACTCTAACTTTGAGCTCTTTTCCTCATACCACAGAGGCTTGATTAAAGGCTTAAATCAAAGTCCTTAATGTGTTTCTTTTCTCAAAGTGCTATTTGGTTTGGACTCATACAATAAACTTACTGGGAAGGATACTCCTGGCAAAGTTCAAGCTAAATTCAATCAAAATACAGAACTACTCTTATTAAAATATTTCTTTGTAAAGTATTTACTTCAAAGCATGTTGTTTAAAAATGTGGTTTAGCTAAATCCATAAAATAATGAGAACTTTGGATGTTTACATCAAATTAACTATACTTCTGAACTATTCCAACACAGAAGGCCAAATGGCCTATTAAGAAAGAAAACTTAGACCTAATTGCTCATTCTGAAGAAATCAAGTGCCTTGTTTTGTTTTTTTAATGACTAAGCAAAATCAAATAAAAAAAATCATCTTCCCTAGTTCCTAATTCCTCTACTTTAAAGCATGTAACCAGAATCATCTGACTTGCTGGCATGGTTTTATATTTTGGAAAGATTATTTTGATTCACAGTAATAAGTGATTCTTGCAGGCAATCTTACTGATTCAAATTTAAGGGATCAGTAGACATTGTCTGAAGTTGTTTATAATCTGGCAGTTAAAATTCACCAGAAACAAACAAGTTCTCTAATTAATGAAGAAAACATTCAAATTTTTAATGCTTAACAAAATGAAATGAGAACAGAAGATATATTTTAAAACAAAGTTTACTCTTTCCTAAAGTACAAATGCAGGCTAATGTGATCTTGTAGTTGACCAAAATAACTGCATTCTCTGAAAATCTCAGTCTAGTATCATGTGGCTGGTGTCAAAAAAAAAAAAAAAAAAAAAAAAAAAACTGAGTTAAGTCTTTGCAGATATAGAAATCCAATTGATGATATATGATATATGGAATTGAAACAAAAAAATCTTCCTCTTTTTGGGAGAAGTAGTAGCAAAGTAATAAAAATATAGCCATAAACACCAATCATAATTACAGGCATTTGTTTTCTTACTAAGAGCCAGACACATTAATTCATCTTCTCATTTAATTCTCACAGCAACCTACTGAGGTCAGCACTAGCATCATCTCCATTTTCCACATGAAGAAACAAGCTTAAAAAGGTAGCTTGCCCAAATACTTGACTTCGCTGACTCTGTAGTCAAAATGCTTTCACTTCTACAACATACTACTTTAATCCTCCACATGTATTTTAGGGTCTTATATTTAAATTTCTCTCATTAGTATGAGTTTCATTTCAATCTTCCAGTCTTTTACAACATGCACATACTTCTCATGGTTAACTAGAATGGCATTTAGTATATGTTAAAACAATATATTTATTTGTAAACATATATTTACGAACATATATGTGTGTATTTATAGAAAGATGTATTTTTCTGTGGAAACTGTTCAGAAGCATTGCAAATATGAGAAACACAGTTACATCTGCTTTTAAACTTTGTTACTTCTTTAGAAAATCATTTTTGAAATTATTGGTATGGTGTTGGCACCATCGTTAATCTAGTGCCTTTGCCCAAAGCTATGCTATTCCTTTTCTGGCACAGATTGAGAAAGCCAGCCCCTTTAACCCAAACCAAATTCTGTGAGCTTTCTTTGCCCCAAGACTCCATTATACATATTTAATGTCTTTTGTCATATTTTATGTCATTTCTGTTAGCATCTATAGATTGTTATTCCTTTTCCTATATAACTTCTACTTCTGGTTAGTATGTTTCTGACAGTGGAAGTTATACTCCGAGAGTATGAGTTTTAATACCTTTTGCTTTCTTATGGGCAAAAACGTATTAAAACATTGTCTTTACTTAATTGCAAATATATATGGGAGGCAAGAGGAGAGTTTATAAATAATTTATCCCAAGGATCAAATAAAATTGAAAAAGGGGATTCTGGCAAATCTGGAGTCCTGAGTTTGAACCCTCACCACTCCATTTTTAATATTCTATTTCTCAATCTGCAAAATGGGGAGAATTGTACCTATTTCAAAGTTGTTTTGAGGAGAAGAGCTTGGTAAAATAATACACATAAAATGTACAACACAAGCCTGGGACACAACAGGTACTCCACAAATTATTGTTAACACCTGGTTATTTGTCTAATGGATTATTTAAAATATCAAGGTATATTTTAATAACCTTTTAGATCCAAGCTAAAAAGCAATGTATATGGCAGCAATAAAATCATTATGTAATACTTTTTCTGTTTAATTTAATGAATTTCTATTCTACTTACTGCCATATAAAAATATTATAAGCTAAATTGTTCAAAAAATGCCTACTATATAATGTCATGCAGTTTCATGTGAAAAAAAGTTCAATGCTATATTCTTCCTGTTATAAAACATGACCTTGATTAAAGCCAACATTATAGCTATGCTGAACTGTGTGCTAAACCTCAGGCCTAAAATCACACTCCAAATTGGTTTAGGAATATTTGCCAATAAAATCACTCAATCAGTCACTCACTTTATTACTAGTTAATTAAACAAGTATTTATTAATTGACCATAATAGCAAAGATAATTAGGCTATACTTGGTAAAAGGGCTGCAGTAACAAATAATACAAATTACGATGTAAGCCCCATAAACAATTACAAGAGAATGTGATATTAATAAAATAGGTCTAAGCACAGGAGTTCTAGAGGGCCATGTGAGAGATACAACAGACTTGGCCTTGGTATGGGGGTATGAGCAAACTTTTCCTGTAGGAAGTCAACTACAGGATGAGGGTTAAAGACTGATCAGAAGTTAGGAAATGAGATTAGAAAGGAGTCCATGCAGTTGGAGCACTCCAACAGGGTGGAAGGCAAGAAAGGGACAGGGACAGAACAGTCAAGAAACTAAAAGTGATTCAGTACTCCAGCAACAAAAGAGGGTGAGAGTAAGAATGAAATGGCTCCAGGCTGAAAAGGGGAGCAGAGGAAAGATCATCAAGTCCCTGGATGCCATCTTTAGACATCTGGAATTCGTCTTAAGAGTTTTAAGCTTGGTAGAAATATAGTTAGAAATGTGTTTTACAAATATCACTCTTGTTACAGTGTAAGACAGGGGTCTGAAGAATAAATTTTAAAAGTAGAAAGACCAGTTAAGAAAGTCTCAGTGTATTTGAAATAAGTACCAAAGTAGAATTGAACTAAAATAGTGGCAATGAGGTTAGTGTGAAAACAAAACCTGAGAGTTAGAATAAAAAGGACATGGGCATTTATTGGATGTAGGAGGTGAGGAAGAAGAAAAAAAAGATGACCTCAAAGTTTCTGTCTTACACAAGTAGGTGGGCAGTCTTGCATAGGAACACAAAAAGAGCAAGTCTGAACAGAAGGATTTGAGTTTAATTTGGGACCTCCAAGTTTAAGGTGCCTACAGAAATTCCAAGTGACTTTGTAGCCATTTGGACAGCAGACTTAAAGCTAAGAAAAAGATCTTGCTTGGAAATTTGGAGCTCATCAGGAAGAAAAAGGGAGCCACAGAAAAGGTGAGTTTATAAGTCAAATATCCTCCAACCATGATAAAAACTGAGGATATTCCAGGCACTGTGGCTCACACCTGTAATTCTAGCACTTTGGGAGGCCAAGGTGGGTGGATGGCTTGAACCCAGGAGTTTGAGACCAACCTGGGAAATATGATGAAACCCTGTCTCCACAAAAAGTACAGAAAATTAGCAGGGCATGGTGGTACATGCCTGTGGTCTCATATACTTGGAGGCTGAGGTAGGAGGATCACTTGAGCCAGGAAGGCCAAAAGTGCAGTGAGTCAGATCATGCCACTACTGCACTCTAGCCTGGGTGACAGTGAGACCCCTTATAAAAAAAAAAAAAAAAAAAAAAAAAACTCTGAAAGTGAAGAGACTGTAAAAACAAAAGCAGTCTAAAGTGATATCTGAGGAGAAAAAGGAGAAACAGGTTAAGAATATGAAGTCACAAAAGACAAGGGAAAACCTTCTGAGACAAGAGCGGCTCATGATGCAGATAATACAGGATGGTAAAGGAAGATAATGCTGAGAAATGGCAATACTTTCAACTTAATTTTTATAAATTGGTTCAATATTGTTTAATATTTCTTTTTTTTTTATTTTATCTATTGCATTTTAGGTTTTGGGGTACATGTGAAGAACATGCAAGATTGTTGCATAGGTACACATGTGGCAGTGTGATTTGCTGCTTTCCTCCCCTTCACCTGTATCTGGCATTTCTTCCCATGCTATTTCTCCCCAACTCCCCACCTCCTGCTGTCCCTCCCCTATTCCCCGCCAACAAACCCCACAAATATCTTAATCCATGCTTGGCTCCATCCTTAGAATATGTTTTTTTCAAAATAGAAACAGAAGAAAGCTTAACAACTCATTGTAACAAAAAGATTGTTTGAAGTACACTTTCATGTCAACTAACAATTAATAGTAATAAAATTAAATTCAAATGTACTAAAGTCATTCCACTGAGAAATTATTAAGTAGTACTATGATATATAATTAACTAAATAAAACTCAATAAGTCCTAATAGTCACATACTTGTATTTAATCTCTAAAGACACATGACTGTTCTAAAACAGGAGAATGGTTCAGTGCCATATGTCAAAGCTACTCTGATCTGAGAAATGTTATACTCCATGAATTATGATTGACATTTCAATCCACAGTAACCAATTTGCAAAGTATTCATTTTCTTCTGACTTTATGCATATCCAATAAAAGATTGTCATTTTATGATCCATTAAAAAGGATGAAAAAAATTAAATGAAATTGTGAAAGACATTTGCTGGAAGTAATAAATAATTTACCTCCAATTTGTACATACTGAAAATTAAACTGGCAACTACTCAAAAAGTTATTAAAATTATGGTGACTTAAGATATTTTGAAATCAAGTGCTACTATATAATGCTCTGCAGTGCTTTTTAAAAGATAGCTTTATGTATGATAAAGATTTTAAGTTGGAAGATAAGAATCCATATTCATGAATAGTTTAAAGGTACCACTTCTAGTGATGAGTTTATATGTAAATTAATGTTTTGACTCAGGATACTTTCTGAAAAGAGGCTAAAAGATTTTTTAATTAAGTGACTTGTTTTAGTATATCTCAATATGTATATATAGCTAAAACAAAAATTGCAGTTAGCAAGATTTCTAGATTTCAGAAGAAAAAAACTATATTCAGAGATTTACTGGACATCACAGGAAAAGCTGTATTAAGTGTTCTGAGGATTGCACTAACAATAAACACTTTCTATTAGCTGTGTATATTTTAATAACATTCTAAAAAGACACTTAAAAAACAATCATTCAATCAAATTTAGTGCCTTTCATCCGAAAATTTCAAGTGTCTTAGTGATAAGGTTTAGCTCTGTGTACCCACCCAAACCTCATCTTGAATTGTAATTTCCACGTGTCAAGGGAGGAACCTGATAGGAGGTGACTGGATTACGGGGGTGGTTCCCCCATGCTGTTCTCATGATGGTGAGTGAGTCTCACGGGATCTGATGGTTTTAAAAGTAGCAATTTTTCCTGTGCTTGCACTTCTCTCTCCTGCCACCACGTGAAAAAGTTCCTTCCTTCTCCTTAGCCTTCTGCCATGACTGTAAGTTTCCTGAGGCTTCCCTAGTCATATAAAACTGTGAGTCAATTATCCTTTATAAATTACCCAGTCTCAGCAGTTCTTTATAGCAGTGTGAGAATGGAATAATACATTTGGTAATAATAAAAAGCTCTGATCATATAAAATTTAGAAGCAGATATATAAGAGAATTTAAGTACATATTTCAGGAATATCCTCTACATCCTCATATAGGTGTCCATCTTTAAATACTTTTCATATAAAAACTAAATAATTCTAAATTTTAGAAAGTTCTTCCTTACATTGATCGGAAATGTCCTTCCCCTTAACTCCCACCCTTTTTCTCCTTTATTTGTAGCAATAAAGAATGTCAAATCTGTCATGTGACAGATCTTCCAATGTCTTGAGAGTTAATGCATCACATCTGAAAAGTATCTTTTTCTAGTATTTTAAGTTGTATCATATTTAACATTTCCATACTTGGTGACATCTTATTAGCCACCCCTCCATGTGTTCATATATTAAAAGACATTGCCAGAACTGTATATAATACTTAGGATGACGAGGCAATGCAGATCAGTGAACTTATCACATTGATAGATATAATCTGAAAACAGTGCACTATGTGAAGGAAAAGAGAAATGTTCCACCAAGGAAGTGTGGGGTAGAGAAACAGAGAGACAGAGAGAGTCCTTAGCTTTAACCCATCTCAGCATAGGTTATATCGTTTATATTCAAAATAAACACATAACTGTTTATATTCAAGATATATTCATCTCACCATGGGTTATATTGTTTATATTCAAAATAAACACATAGTGTTTATATTCAAAATAAAGACATAACTAATGTCTTGATATCCATGATTTAAAAAAAAATGAAATCTCATTTCTCACAAGAAACAAAAGGAATAATGTGGTTGTGTCACCTGCTACTAACATAAAAGAATTAGGGATTGTATAGACATGAATACACATACAGATATAAGTATGCTTTTAGAAAGAACAGAAACTGCAGTAAAGGCAAAATTTAACCAAGAAAGAGAAATAGAATTAATCAATTTTATTCCAGGCAAAATAGATTAGGCTTAATATTTTTTAAAATGTTGAAGAAAATAAAAAGATTCTATTATGAAGCCAGGCTCTAACCTCAACTCTGCCACACTGTTCATCTCAATGATCCTTCAGTTTTCCTTGAAATTTTCCACAGACAATGATGTCCCACCACTTCTTACTCAAAACACTCTGTCAAGTGTCTTCCCACACTGCCTTTTAAGAGAACTAATACTATCAGTTTCATCTGATTTAGATATTTATTTCATATTTGCCAGAAGATTCTGGCCAATGTTTTTGAAAGCACATTTAACTATACCATATGCCTCCTTAAATCATCTCTATCAAACTGCAGGATAAGGCTCCGGTTCATTCTGTTCTGTTTTTCTTTCTTCACAAAGTGTTTATGTATATTTACCCAATTTGTTCTGGTCTTCTTGCCAAATTACAGGTTTGAGATCTCAACTATTGCAGAACAGCTGTGCTATTGTTGATGTCTCACAAAACAAGGGTCAGAGAATAAGCCTATCTTACAAATACTTGTAATACTTGCACATTAAACTGTGAGGATAGTGCCCTGGATTAGGGAACATTCAAGGAATGTCAGACAATTCATCCTATTCAAACTTAAGACAATTTGGCACAAAGGAACTACTTTTAGAAATAAATTCCTAAATAATCTGCAGATTTTTCTTGATAAAAGTTTGTTTAATCATATACCATTTTAAAAGTAAACTGTATTCAATGAAAGAAATGGAAAACAACCTCACTGCTATGACCATTCTGTATGTTTAAATACTAAGAGTTTGTTCATCTTAGCTGAAATATCTATATCAAATAAAGAAATGTAATAAATATAGATCTCTGTATTTATCAAACAGATATATCAAAAAAAGTTATTCAAAGATCCATCTGAACAATGGTATACCTGGATAGGATTTGCTCAGATAACTTTAACTTTTGTTACTCTATAACATCAAGTTCCAAATGATGAACTATGTCCTAGCTACTAGGCTACATTCTTAGTCCCCCATCTCCCACATGCTCTTTTAAACCAAAATCCACAAGCCCTAAGCTTTTAAAAGAATAATCCTCAAACAAAGTGCAATTCATGAAATAACAAAGATAAGAAAAGAACTGATAGAGCAGGCTAATGAGATGAGGCACATGCCCATGGATCCAGCTCTGAGACTGTGCATCTGGCTTTGAGGCTGTCTGTCTAGGGTTACTTCACCAGCATCTTGTTAATTATTTAAGTGAGAGAACAAGGGGAACTATCACCACATCTGTCACCCTTACACAGGAAAAACCTTCATTCATTGTTGGGCCAGATGTGTTTATTTGAAACATAGACTAACTAGCTACTTAATGGGTTTGAATCCTTAGCCAAAAGCTAATTAGGCAAACATATTAAGTATCAGTCACCTTACAATGCTAAACTGTTTCAATTGTGTTGATTTCAATCCAATCTCACAAGAGAGCTCATCACCTACAAAAGTATCTGAAGAAAATTCAAGGCAAAGCAAAGGTCCAAATTACTTGCAACATACAAAGTAAAATAAATAATGATGTCCCCAAATACTCAGTACATTAACAAATAAAATCTAAAGCTTCAATAGTATCATATACTTAGTCTAGGAAAGGAAGGCAAAAGTAATTCTTTTAGACAGATCTCTGTCCCAAAACACTCTCAGTTTGCTTGTAGGTGAAATATTAATGTCAAAATCTAAATGAATGATGATTTCTCATGTCTGATATTTATTATGGTATGTGTGATTTAAAAATGTATCTCCTGGGTATGTAACCTATCTACAAATAATTAAAGTGTATCACTAGCCTCGATGGTATTCTCTTCAAAAGAAGACTGTGCCCAAAGGCAAATTCTAGAGAAAACAATATCAGTGCCTGGGATAAAACAGGCATAATGCATTTTACAACTACTTTAGAGAAGAAAGTAAGTTACCTTCCTTAACTAGTTGCTATTATTAAAAAGCCAATATTTTTCTTTGCTACTTTAAATAGTATGGCCCCCGAAAATAAAATTCTGACCATTTTCCTCCATCCTGGTACAGGTACCTGATCTCAACAATTAAATTACCTCTTTCAGATCTTTATGTTAACTGGTAAACAAAAATATTTGAGAAAAATTCATTCATCCTTTTATCCACCAAGTATTTAGTAAATCTACTATGAGTCAGACCTTGTGTTAAGTGCTAGTAATACAATGAGAAACAAGACAAAACTTATCCTAGCAGGAAATAGAAATGCAATAACAGACAAACAATTGGCTTTGGAGTAAAAATAAAATGTGAAAAAGGTATAGAGGTCAGAGACCCAAAAGAGGAAGACTGCATGATTAAATAGGGTGATCAGAAAAGGGTTTACTGAGAAGTTGACATTTGAATTAGACTTAAAGAAAGAGTTTAAGTGCTCCGTTGACATACAGTGTTGGTAAATCATAAGTTAGGATTTTTTTTTTTTACTTAGACTAAGTTCACATACAGTTCTAGACTACGGAAAGAGCAACCCAAGCAGAGGCAACAAGAAGTATAAAAGTGCAGAAGCAGGAGTGCACAGGTGTGGTCAAGAACAGCAAAGAGACCAGTGTGACCATAACTGAGTAGAAAGAGCAAATAGAAGATGAAGTCTGAGAGGGAGTGAGAGGCCAGACCCTATAGAACCTGGTATAGTATTACACTGATTAGACTTTCACTCTGAGTGGGGCAAAGACTTCATTACAGAGAATCTTAAATGAAGAGATGAATAAACTGATTTTAACAAGATCACTCTTGTGAAGGATGGAAACAGAAAGACAAGTTGAGAGATTAATAATCCAAGCAAGAGATGACAGTAGCTTGGTCTAAAATGGTAGCAGTAGAGGTAGAAAGCAGAAGTTGGATTTTGGATAAATTTTGAAATTGGAGCTGAGAAGCTTTGTTGATAGACTAGGTCTAAGAGACAGAAAGAAATCAGTAATGTCTCAAAAGTTTTTAACCTGAACAACAAAAATGATGGAGCTTCCAATGACTAAAATGGAAAATACAGTTTGGGAGGCAGATTGGGGAAATAATCAGGAGGAGTAACCTGAAATTACAGATTCAACCAAACAAAACTAAACTTCAAGTCAATAGATGTATCATGGCTAATTCAGACATGGTTACTCAGAAAGCCATTGAGTCCTATGGTGTGCTTGGGGTTAAGATGGCTCCACAAGAAACCGACTGGCCTCAAATTCCAATACCAATTTAATTTAGCCATAGGCATGTTGTCAATAACATAGATTATTACATAATACAGAAAATGAAAGATACTCTTAGTTTTGTAAGCTATCTTGTGCAGCATCTTTCAATCTATTTAAAATAGAAAAGCTGATACCATTCCAATTTACTTGCATGACCAAAAGTGATGTGCAATAGATATTTTGAATATTTAAGTATCCACAAAAGATGAATGTTCAAGTCAGCTTAAAAATGCTAGAATGATTTTCTTAGTTTCCATAGAAGAAAATATAATCTTTAGTCTCTAACTACTAATCCAGATTTTGGATTGTGGCCTTGTATATGTAATTTTCCCCTGCTTTCATTATAAGATCTATATAAAGAGATCCTAGAAAACTGTATCCCATTAACTATCTTAAATATACTCTACTGTTAGGCTAGAGAATATCTGAACTATTGGCAATCATTTGCTTCAACATATAACTGAAAAAAAATCACAAATGGGAATACTAAATTACCAGTAGAATTATTTGTATATAAACAATTCAAATAAGACTCCTTCATCCAAACTAAATATATTTTTCTTTTTAACAGCTATTGTGATTTTTTTGGCCACATGAAAGGAAATAAGAATATAGACCTTAACAGAAATGAGACACAAATTAAACCATAAGTTAATACAAATGTACAAGTATTTCCTAGTCCAAGGTGTGCCTTTTTTAAGCCATATACTTAATGCTCTTTAATCACAATATTTATTAAATACTAGAGTCATTATTGAAAATCTCACTTTAGAACTGTGTGTGTGCACATGCATGTTTGTGTGTGTGTGCATGTGTGTGTGTTTAAAATAGTGTTTATGGTTCTGATGATTTACAGGTTCTAATAATAGTTCTCAAACCCATCCAGATAAATATTTATAAAGCCTTTTAATTGGTATTTAAGAAACTAGATAAAACAAGTTTTAGCATTTTTCAACCTACTAAGAGTACAGCTGAAGTACTAACTTGCTTGCCTAATACTAAGTGGCTTGCCCGGGGCTTACTGTTTAATGCTCACTCTATATATCAAAAAAAGATAGACTAAAACCACCAATGTATTTGTCACCATTTTCTAATAATTATTCACTAAAAATGTTATAAAATTGTTTTAAATTAAGTACTTACTCTCCAGCTTTATTCAGGATAGGTGCAGGACAAAGCATAGAATTAAGCTGTACACTTACTGGTTTTACACCTAGAAAATAAAATGCCACTGAATTAATAAAGGGTTTTATGCATCTCATACAGTTTCATTAATAATATGAACAGCATGCTTCAATCAGAGTTCAAATGTGGAATATTGGGTATATTAACATAAAAAAACTAAAGAAAGAGAATAAAAAGGGAATAAAAAATGGAAAGAGATTATATGCTCCATTGACATATAGTGTTGGTAAATCATAAGTTAGGATTACTTTGACGTAGACTAAGTTCACATACCATTCTAGATTCTATAAAATATATTTATCTCTTAAATGTTTTAAATATCTCAGATTTTTATAAATAAATGCTCTATCTTCTTTTTTTTTTCTAATATAAGAATTTTATTAGTAACAAAAATATGCCAAAGGCTGAAAGTTGACACTCCAGTAAGGACAGGAGAGGATAAGAAAGGATTCAAAATGTTCATTGAAAATTCATCAATTAAAAATAAATGAAAATGTTGATTTTCTCAAACATAATATGGTACTCATAGAGAGTGGATAGTTTAGAAAAGATGAAGGAAGATGAAAGTTAGATGTCCAAAGGAAAATGAACTTATTTCACAAGTTTAATAAAACATTTGTGTTTACAGTAAATAAATGCATTTTATGAAGTTGCATACTTAAATTGCCCTTGCAACTTTAATAATATATAAGAAAAATAATTTAGAAATATTCAGAAAAGTTACTTAGTCAAATTGATCATTCTAGAATGTAAAAGAGAAAAATACCAATTTCATTTATTTGAGGGTTTACTTTAATAAACTTAATCTTATGAAGCTAAACATGAAATACATTTATTTCATAATGAACTCAAATATGTAATCAGAAAAAGCTAGGCAAAGCTAATGCTTAGATACAAATGACTAGTGAATAAAAATAAAATTATCTTGTCCTACTCAATTGTGGAACCTACTATGAAGAGATTTTGTAAATTTTTGCCTTACTAAAATTGCGATCTTAATAGAAAAGAGAGGAATGAATTATGACATTTACCATGCTGAGATCCCCAACACTTTAATTCAATTAACACATAATGAATATTTACTTTGTATATGGCCAAAGCTGTGCTAATTGGAGTGTTTACACTCAGATAAACAGCAAAATAGCAGATGAATCTAAAATAATAACTGTACCAGAGTTTACAAAGTTATAGAGTGTTTCTTACAATATAAATTTTGAAGGGCAATATAATCATCAATAATGAAAAACGTTTATGTAGATACTCAAGATGCTCAGAAAACTAAGATCTATTTAAGAAGGAGGCTTTTCAGAATGAAAATAAAAACGTACTCTTTGGTTTTTGAGAAGTCAAGCATAGGGAAAATTAAAACTCAATTGCATAAATACGAAAATTATCAACCAACACTATGCTGGGTGAGAATTTGAGACGCAAAAATCTATAAGGCAATAAAAGACAAAGACTATCTTCAATAAACTAATAAATTGTTGGCAAATTAGATAAAGAAAAAAGTGACAAAAAATAAAGCAACAAGCAGGAGAAAAGCTGAAGATAATTAGATTTTAAGGCAAGTGTGACAAGAAATAAGCCTAGGGAAAGAAACAACTAAAAATCATGCGGTTGGTGCAGTAGGTGCAAAGTACAGTCAGGAAAAGTGGGTTCAAATATCAGCTCTGTCCGTTATTAGCTGTGTTACCACACGCAAGTAATTTTATTCTTTCAGCCACCAACCAACATCTGTTCAAGGAGGGTAGTTAGGACAGGGTCCAGCATTTATTAAATTATAAACAAATACTGCCATTATTAAATAACTATTAAATAATTATCACTACTATTTGTATTATTCAGACTTCATTTCTTCCTTCTTTGTTGAAAAAATATGTCACAGTTGGTTATAGTTGGAGAAAAAAAATGAAAACACTTGTCGCTGACAGGCTGTGCAGAGATTAAGGCAACACTGAGATTACTGGGGACCTACTCTTTGTATATGTTTCATTTACAGTGTAGGTGCAGAGGACACTGCCATTCCGACTCCCCAACATGAATCCTCTTCCACTTAAGACAATCTGAAATTCTTCTAGAAGTAAAAGAAAAAATAAACATTTTAATCACTGTTTTTCCAAAAAAAGACAAGCTGAAATGAAAGTATTAAGGTACATAGAATAACTCTTTTCATACTATTCAGTTAACTAACAGCAATGAAGACAGAGCTCTATATTTCCAACTGTGTTGGTTTTCTTAGACCCTCTAGGTAAATGTAGTGAAGGTACCATTCACTGCCACATGGGGATGCATTATTTTATTTTCTAAACAAAGGGTTTCCCAGTAGTAACCAAGGTATTAGAATGGAAGCATTAACAGTCATTCCCAGACAGGTAACTACACAAACCTCCTCAATTTCTATCCTTAGGAAAATATCAGGAAAAAAAACTTTTGTTTTTCCCTCCTCTCAGGTATTAAGGTTTGGGAATGTAAATAAAGCTAATTAATTATGTATGTTCTTTAGTTTTTAGAAAAGTCATATTAGTACTTTCTTTAATCTATGCCTGTCCCATACAGAATTCTTCTTTAACTACTTCAGTTTACTAATCCTGATTCATTTTCTATTTCAAACCTATAAATAATCAAAAGATCATGTATTTTGGATTACTAATAATCGACGGCCAGTCACAAAAGTTGATTTAACCTACTGTGCCATTATTTATAGGAGAAGCAAGCACTAAAAAACGTTAGAGAGTGAGAGAATAGGCTAGAAGGAAAGTTAACTGATCAAATGTCTTGACAGACAATGAATGTTTACTGCTAACCTGCAAGATAGTATATTAACTATTTTAATAGTGATTAACTCTTGTTTAAAAGGTCAACTGAAGCACAAATAAAATTTTAAATAGTTTATTTGAACAGATGATTCTTGAACTAGACAGATCCAAATCACAAGTGGTTTGGTAGCTCTATCAAGAGAATGCAAGAGGGAGACTTTTACAGTACCAACACGGAAGTAAAGCAAAGAAAATACTTGACAGGTTACAGTCATACAGTTGCCTTATTTGGTCTATCCCAGTGGAAAAGTCCTAGTTATATGTTTGTTGGGCTTTTTTTTGATTGGTTGCATTTTAATTATATTTTTCTTAATATAAGCATTTATAAGAAATAGTTCAAATTAAGTTTCAATTATATTTGCAAATCAAGTAAGGTTAAGGTTACTTAGGAGGTTATGTGTTTTTGCCCGCTTGGGACTTCTTCAGGCCTGTTCTCCATTTTAATGTAACATTACTAATCCCCCAAAACTTCTCATATCTAACATAATACAAGTATAATATAGTTATTAACTATGAAAGAAATTACTGCCAACCCACTTTTCATTTGGTGTGTTATGAAAGGAATTTTACTTGCAAGTTAAAATAAAGTGCAGGTAAAATTTAAAATGTGATTCAGTAAGAGTATGGGCATTAAAGTCAGTCAAGCAAGGATCAAACAAGATAATTACTAGTAGCAAGTACTGAACGTGTGTCTGCCTCAGCTTCCCCATCTGTAAATCAGGGATGTATAAAACTTTCAAATAGTGTTGTTATAAGGATTAGGTAAAATTATAAATGCAAAGAATCCAGTATATACTCAGCACAAAATAGGAGTTTAATAAATAATAGCTACTATTTTAATATTATTTTTCCATTGATTTTTCTTTGTTATCTCTAGAAATGTATTAACCTCTGCTTTTAGGAAAGATAATCCTACTCTTGGATGGTCTGATGCACTACTTCCCTTAAACATCTCCATACTCATTCATTAGGGAATCTAGAAGATGCAGAATGTGCAACCACACACAACAGGCTGGGAGGCTCTGTGGTAAATTACACAACATATTTTCTCCCCCACCAGACCCAACATTTTTCCTTTTTAAAGTAAAGTCAGGTTAAAATGAACTGTAGGTCAGACTTGAAAAAGAAATAAAATAGGCCAGAGAGAATCACACTCTGTCTGGGCAAGGATGGCTGGGAGGTGTGAAAACCTGAGTATGTGCTCAGCACCAGCTGATGAAGCCACCTGCTTCCTTCCTGCCATCCGTCCATAAGTCACTTCCTTATGTGCCCTGAGCTGGCAGATTCTGTACTTTGGTCAGGTCATCAAAGCACAGAGCTCAAAGTCTACATATACCTGATTGTTGGCATAATCAGACAAAGAAACAATTTCATATTTTATTTTATTTGCCATAAGAAAGGTCTCAAATGTGAACTAAATATACAGAAGACTCTAAAAGCCTGTCACACAATATGCTCATTATTTAAAATAACATTCCAATCTTAAAAATTTGAATTTAAAATAGAAATATTTCAAGGAATTATTTAAAAATTCTTACACAAAAAGATGCCAAAAAAGTTAATTTTGCTATTCTTTTTCCAACATGACTTTCATATCATATATTTTAGCTAGAAAAAAATACAATTTCTTACATGGTATTTTTAAATTCTAAACACTTACCCCCCACACAGACACTTGAGGGCCACAATTCTAGAATTTCAGTACATGACTGAGCTAGTATCTAAAAAGAAAAGGAAAAAAAAGATTATCAAGCTATAGATCTAAATTATAATGTGAAGTAAATTATAAGATCACTATAACCTTGAGGTCATTTCCATACTTCAATAGGTGGCAGAGAAAATCTATTAACTATAGCGTGTACAGCTACCAAGTTCTTAGGAAACTTCTGCAACAGTGCATTTTAGGGCATATTTTTAGATTATGTACCGTAGGATCCTAATTTGATTAAAGTAAATTCAGATAAGCGTAGGAAAAGTGAATGTTGTCTCAAAATCTGGTAGCCTTGGGTATGAACAGATAACTAAAATTTCCTGCTGCCATAAAATCTATGTTGACCTTCCCAATCAAGTGAAAACAGGATAACAAATCAGACCTCCTGTTTAGTAATGCTGTTATGTTTTCTATTAACAAGTTCAATATAATATCAACAAAAAAGCACTCTGTCTGAGCATGGTGGCTCAATATAATAGCAATAAAAAAGCACTTCTGACTGGGCACAGTGGCTCATGCCTATAATCTCAGCACTTTGGGAGACTGAGGCAGGGGGATCACTTGAGGTCAGGAGTTTGAGATCAGCCTGGTCAACGTGATGAAACCTGTCTCTACTAAAAATATAAATAATGAGCCAGGCATGATGGCTTGCCCCTGTAATCCCAGCTACTCATTAGGGTGAGGTAGGAGAATCGCTTGAATACAGGAAGCGGAAGGTTGCAGTGAGCTGAGATTGTGCCACTTCACTCCAGCATGGGCGACACAGCAAGCTTCCATCTCAAAAATAAATAAATAAATAAAAATAAAATCTCTTTAGTGGACAGTGGTATTTCTATTCCATTTCTCAGGCTTAATTCCCTCTTATGCATAAAAAATTACAACTGCAGAACACAGACTCCTTATATGAGCCAGTATTATTCTCAAAAACACAGACTCTACTCAAGCATTCCCATTCAAGGCACAAGGCTACAGCTGAAAAACAATGATGAAATAAGCTGCTCCTAATGGACAACAATCCTGTCTTTATTTTTAGAACTGCTCTGCACTATATTATCAAAGTCAGACAAATTCCAGATGATCTCTGGAATTCCTTTCTTGACATTCCTTTCTTGACGGAAGTTGAAGACAGATGCTGTACAAGAGTTTCCAGCATCTCCTGTTCATAACTAGAACAGGAAGTAAGGATTGTAGCAGGAAATAGACACACTTTCTGTGCTTTCTTTAATAACAGCAAAAATATAAGTTCTCAGCCCCTAAAACCAACTGTCAAATCATGGAACTTTGTTGATTAATATATATCTCTGAAAAGAGGGAATCATTTGTACTTTTTAAGACGATTTTCCAAGAAACTCAACTTTTCACACAGTGATTGAGATTTTGTGATTAGAAAACAAACCTGGTAAAATTTTATATCTGAGAAACTACAGATGAGGTCTATTTAAATCCAGAAAGGACCAAAGAGATTCCATAGGCACTCAAAGACCTTTCTGTACCCAAATACCTCCTCTTGGTCTGCTACTTTATCTATAATAACCAACATTCATTCCTATGGATTCAAGAATTAAGAACGTTTGTTAAAGGTTAATGTGCCCCCTTGGAAGGATAGTAACTCAAATCACTAAAATCTTTAAAAATTTGGACATAATTCAGATAACAAGACTCTGAAGGAAACAGAATAGAAAATTTTTGCAAAGGAATATGGAGCTAAACATGTTCCAACTAACAAAAATGGGCATTATAGCTATAGCCTTGGCCAATCTGAGATAACAGGGACAACAGTGAACCATCATCAAAATGAAAGGTCAAAGGAAAACACAAAACTCCCAAATCTATTTCGTCCGCTATTAGTATTGAAGGAATTTATCTTAAGTCATATCTTATTAAGGAGACTAACTGCATCTTTCAGTTTACAATCTCTTTATTAGTTATTTAGCCATAGCTTTATCAGCATTAGTGAAATAATATTTCAAATACCCAGGAAAATTATGAGATATTTAAAGATTACATCCACTGGCAATAGAAACTATTATTTTACAATTCCTTAGAATAAAGTAAATCAAAAAATTACAAAAGGATTTTCTAAAGATCATATTCAAAAAATATGCATCCAGAATGACCTCAGTGAATTGGTTACATTATATTTTTCTCTCTTCTACCAGTACTGACAATAACTCAGTCAGATTTCACAATATTTAAGATAATTGTGCATATGTTGACTTGATCTTTTAATTTGATCCAATGCATCAAAACATTTCTAAATAAATGAGAGTTCCAATAGCAAGATCAAATGAGCAATTCTCCTAAGGAGATCTCCTTAAAGCTGCAAATAAACACCTTCAAGGACTGTTGACAATCTACATCTTTGGAGCCAGGCCATGTATATCCCCTATGAGGTATTTTAAAGAAGAGGTTCAGGATGATTCAGCAATTTATGTTATATTAAAGTCTGAGATTAATGAAATCAAGTTAAATTAAGCAGAGTTTAAGGATAGCTAATGTTGGATATAACCTGCAGTAAACAGTATAACATGTATTTGTTAATAACAATACATTTACATTAGTTTAATATTCATAATTAATTATTTTAATAAGTTTTTCTAAAAATAATATAATTGAATGGAAAAATGACTCAGGTAACACATTCATTGAAAAGCAGGCCATCAGAGCACAAGTCGTAACATTGGTATCACTATCTAACATCATCTAATTGAATTTCCACAGTATATGCTCCTCTCTAAAGTTTGTTTTCTTTAAAAAAAAATATCTTTGGACTTTAAATTATATTATTTGAGTGTATAACTCACCTCTTCTACTAGAAAAACAATTTTTTTTGAGGAAACAAATGAGATTGTATTATACTATATAGCACATTCAGGGCCTCACACATTGTTCTGTGCCTGGAGTACAACCAATAAATGCTTAAAGAATAAATATTGAATGCATAAATTAGTGAGGATATTAAAAATGTTTTGTTAACAAACCAAGTCATATTAGGACACAGATGAGTCAGGTTAAAGTTAATTTATGTGAAAAAGCATCTAGTTCTTCCATAAATAATGAATGTTGGAAGTCCAGAAATCTATAATTCAAAGCAAACTTCACCAAAACCATTTCCAAATGAAAATTAGAAGGAGTGAGAAGAGTAAGAAGAGAGTTTATGCATTTTTAGAAAACAAAATTTGTCCTAAATTTGTTTTTTCATCTAGAGTTTATCATGTTTCAATATTAAGAAAGCAACAACTAGAGATAAAAATAATTTGATGTTTGAATGCAAATAGTTTACACCATAAATTTTTGGAACAGTTTTATAAAAACAAAATAGTTAATAGTCTATTCTCACCAAGTAATATATAAGTTGAAATGTTCATGATATCAAAATGGATGAACAGACACTTCTCAAAAGAAGACATACAAGTGGCCAACAAGCATACGAAAAAATGTACAACATTGCTAATCATTAGAGAAATGCAAATTAAAAATACGAGATACCATCTCACACAAATCAGAATGGCTATTATTAAAAAGTCAAAAAACAACAAATGCTGGTGAGGTTGTGGAAAGAAGGGAATGTTTGTACACTGCTAGTGGTAATATTAGTTTAGTCATTGTGGAAAGCAGTTTGGAGGGTTCTCCAAGAACACAGAACTGTCATTTGACCCATCAATCTCATTACTGGATACATATCCAAAAGAAAATAAATTGTTCCACCAAAAAGACACATGTACTCGCATGTTCATCGCAGTACTGTTCACAATAGCAAAGCCATGGAATCAACCTAGGTCCATCAACAGTGGACTGGATGAAGAAAATGTGGCACATAGAAACCATGGAACAAAACACAACCAGAAAAAAGAATAAAATCATGTCCTTTGAGTCAACATGGATGCAGCTGGAGACCATTATCCTAAGTGAATTAATGCAAGAAAATAAAACCAAAGACTGCATGTTCTCACTTATAAGTGAGAGCTAAACTTTGGGTACTCATGGACATAAAGATGGGAACAGCAGACACTGGGGACTACTGGATGGGGGAGGAAGGAAGAGAGATGAAGATTGAGAAACTAGCTGTTGGGTACTATGTTCAGTACCTGGGTGATAAGATCAATTGTACTCAGAACCTCAGTATCATGCAGTACACCTAGGTAACAAACCTGCACAACCTACACATATACCTCCCAAATCTAAAATAAAAATCGAAAGGAAAGAAAAAACAGAATAAAGCAAAATGAATCTATTATATTAAAACTGTCATCTCCAAACAACTGACAAAGAGGACAAACATTCTAAACACTCTGGTTAATTTTTGCCAAATTAAATAATATTACTGATTGAACATTCGATCAGGTGTCCCATGAACAATAACTGATTAATTATCTTTAATATTTTACACCTCCATCATTTGTACAACAGAGAAAATTGTGAGTAATTTTCTTCTAATATGTGCTGTCACCTGTCTTTATTATGTCTCAATAGTAAAAAGAAAATAGTTTCTACTAAATATCAGTCTTAGTTGACATTAGAGAGAGCTAACAGCATCATAGACCAATAGATCAAATTTAAAGATAAGCCAGATGCTATTAATAAAACGAGAGTAGTTTAAGTCATGTACCACCAAATGCAAAATTTCATCATTTGAGATCTTGGGGGCTATACACACACACACACACACACACACACACACACACACACACAAACACACACATACATATTGGCAAAGAACTTGATATCACCATGAAAAAATATACTATTGAAGCATCTGTTCACTCAAAAAGTAACATTAGTATTAAGGAGTACTTATAAGTAAAATATATATATACCTTATTACCTAATCCCTAGTTTTAAGTCCTCAAACATGAACATAGATGACAGAAAGTCAAATTTTCTAAATTAATTAAGTATAAATATCAGTAGTCCAAAATTAAAAAAAATTCTAACATAACAGTTAACCACTTGTTGGGTACTTATGTTCCAGCAACTATGCTAAGTGCTTTATATGAATTTTTTCAGTTAATCCTCATAAGTCTAATAAATAAACATTTTTTATCCTTGTTTTATAGATGAGGAAACTGGGGCTTAGAGAGATTTTTTTTAACTGCCCTAGAATAATTAGCTCTTAACTATCAAGCCAGATGTTCCCAGATTTGATTGAGTCCGAAGCCCATTCTTCTAGCCAGTGCCTTCAATTACCCTCCAAGTGTGTGTGATGGATAATCTAGCTATTACAAAATTTAATTCTTAACAAACTAGTGAAATGTATCTGCCTGTTTTGCCTGGAGTCCTGTAATCCTACCAAAAACAATCTAAAATCTGGCTTGTTCCTTATCCTCAAAAGTGTACCACTAAGCTTTCACTTCTATTTGTCGGGACATTTTTCCTTTTTTCTCAATTTTTTTAAAATTTTTATTTAAAGTTCTGGAGTACATGTGCAGGATGTGCAAGTTTGTTACATAGGTCAACATGTGCCATGGTGATTTGCTGAACCTATCAACCTGTCACCTAGGTATTAAGCTCACCATGCATTAGCTCTTTTTCCTAATAAACCCCACCCCCACCCCCAACAGGCCCCAGAGTGCCTTGTTCCCCACCCTGTGTCCATGTGACCTCATTGTTCAGCTCTCGCTTACAAATGAGAACATGCAGTGTTTGGTTTTCTATCCCTGCATTGGGATAAGGATAATGTTGTTAAGGATAATGACCTCCACCTCCATCTGTGTTCCTGCAAATGACATGACCACCTTCTTTTCAAGGATGTTTTGTGCCATTTT